>OMOT01041252.1:13661-28592 GCA_900312575.1 Acanthochaenus luetkenii | reverse complement strand
AGCGGACGCGCTCATCCTCAGGTAATGAAGCTGCCCTTCCTTCACCCCTGGGCGCTCGTCCTCAGATGTGTCGGGTGTCCCCGGGATTGTGTGCCTTTGATCTCCCCCGGTAGTCCATGTGCATCCGGTTGTAGCCCGTGCGTCTTTTTGTTATGCGGCTACTTCGGCTCAAGCGCGTGTTGATCTGCGTCTTATTTGATGAAAAGGGATGTAACCTCATGGACTCGTGGTTAGAAAGAGGTCGTCCAGGACAGGACATGACAGGACAGGACAGGACGGGACGGGGGCGGGTGGTGGAGGTGGGAGGTGACTACACGTAAAGCGTATCAAACTTTAAACAGATGGCACATGCTTGAATAGTTCATTCGTGTCTATTCATTTTTTTATAGGCAGGGTAAATATAGGTAAAAATTACAGAAATGTAGAAAATCGATATTATTTTATGGATTACTGAAATGGTCCTGGAAGGTCCTTACAGGTCCTTAGAAGCTTTATTTTATTATTTTATTATTTTATTTCATTTTCCCCAAAAAAGAAATGTGCTGAGTACTTGTGAGCTTCTGAACTTGTGAGCTTCTGAACTTGTGAGCTTCCTGACCTGCTATACAGGAGCAGTGATCGCCAAATTACAGATAAGATGTGACGCTGCAAATGCGTGTCATTTTTGTAAGGACCATAAATCACATCACAAATCAAATCATCTTCAATTCTTCGAAACGTCCTCACTTCCACATGATTATGAATGATGTTAGGTAAATCACATTGTGTTTAATGATGACTTGGGATATTTGGGATGGAAAAAGTGAAAATGAAAACGCTCTAAAAGAGGGCTATATATATATATAAATGAACTAGAACTTGAAATGTAATTTCCATATAGATGTCAAGGTCTCAAAACATCTCTCTAACAAGTGATGTTTATGCATTCATAGAAACCATAGGCACCCGGAATTCATCCATGACATTCCTAGGGATTATAGTAGAAAACATGTTCAAGGTAATAAAAGGGAATGAAAGGGTTTAAGGGCCAGTTCCAACAGCTGTGATATCTTATTGGACACTTGAAGGGCTTGAAAATCATGTCTGGAATTAGACATGACAACCCCAACCAACTTTCATAATAGACATACTATAAAGTGTCTGTGGCGTTTATAACACATCTATATCTCATTTGTACAGGTAAATAAATTGTCGTTTTAGTTTTTTTTGCTCACGGCTAAAGTCTCCCTATGAGACACACACCCTTACTTCACTTGATATGAATTTCAGACTTTTGAGTCGTTCTCCCTTTGAATTGAAGATGTATTTCACCACTTCTACAGGATGTAATCCTTGGGTTTATCATATTTTGAGGCGCTTTAGAAAGCTGTTTTAAAGTTAATGGCAAACGCTAAAGCCAAGATATACTGCAGGAGAGAACCTTAGGGTTGTGTTCCCTCTTGGTGCTTTTCGATCGTCATCAGGATCAAATGCAAGTCCTCTTTCTGATTCTACCACATGATGGTTTCCATTACATGTTCCTCTACCCGGCCATGTCACGCCATGCCTGTGCTTACGGTGACTCTACTTTCACTAATCACATTTCTGCAAGGTGTGGATTAGTCTAGGCGAGTCTAAAGCCTTAATCCCTGGTTGAAGTGTACCGCACGTGCATTTTCTTTCTGTATTGTTTCCCCTGTTGCACAGGCCTTATCATTACATGTATCCACCATGGCTTGGGGGTTTTGTTGTAAATGAATGAGACGTCCTCCAGGTCACCTGTGTGAAGCGAGGGACAAAGAGAAAAAGTTGTAATTTTGACTTGTGATATTCCGTAGAGCTTGTTGGAATAACAGAAATTGCTAGCCATGGTTGTATAATCCTTGGCGCTCCCCTGGGAGAGATCATTTGAATTAAGGTTACACGTATGTGAAATATAATCTGTGATAAACGCAGCAGAAGCCTCAGCACCTGGTGAAGTAACCCTTGAGTCATTCATTACCTCCGCCAACGGACTTGGTGGGAGGTTATGTTTGTCTGTGTGTGTGTGTGTGTGTGTCCGCCTGTCTGTTTGTCTGTTAGCAAGATATCTCAAAAAGTTATGAATGGATTTGCACGAAACTTTGTAGAAAACTAGGTCATGGGCTAATTTAGAACAGATTAACTATCCACGGCAACTGTCCTTAAGGGGGCGTGGCAACAGGCATGGCCAATTACTAAAGAATGCATAACTTCCCAACACCACAATACTTTGACCAAAAATGTGGCATGGGCCAAGAAATAACTCGTTAACTTTTTACGCCGACTGTCCTTAAGTGGGAATGACAATGATAGCCACGGCCTATTACTAAAAGGTGCATAACTTTCAAACGGATTCACGTAACACTACAAGACTTTGACGAAAGGTTTGTCACGGGCTATGGATGAACTGCTTAAAGGTTAAATGTGTAATCTTTCTGCTTTACTGAAGCATACTATCACAACTATATATCAGCAGGGGTTGCCGAATGGTAGTGAGTGAAACAAAGTTTCCATGTGTGCCAGAGATTTTCTGCATTTCAAAAACACAGGGCTGTGTTTTTGTTGTTGTTTGAAGGCCCTCCAACCACAATGTTATTTCCATGGTTGTACCCTCCTCTGCCTGTGATGCCCGGCCCCCCCAAAAGACTTGGCTCCGGCAAGGGTGCACAACTTAGGGGGGACCACAAACAAGGAATTTATTTTATTTTCTGGAGGGGACATTGATAATATCACCAACGTATATCAATTATCGGCTGTAACAGACACAGCCATTAATAGTAGCTTCAAATATATATGAATGAATCAAATTTAGGCCATCACTATACATTTGTACCTATTTTATAGCGCCACACGTCCGCAAATGTATCATTCATTCTCTGAAAATAGGCATAGAGGTATAACTTGCCAGCTAAGTAAACGTTTATGTTAGCTTCTTACCATGTAAGAAAACCACGTGAAAACCACCCAGCTGATCGCGGAAATGATTGTGAAAGACACAAGACCGTTAAGCGAAGAGAATGCGCCAGGCATTAGGTCTCTGATGGAGTGTTGAGCCGTCTTACTCAGTCCCAAGCCGGTGGACGACGACACAGCAGATTCAACAAATGCATGATCGAGCAGTATGGAATTGACGCCGGTGAAAAACACGAGCTGACCAGATACACAGAGGAGCATGTTGAGGATCTCAAAGCTGGCAAAGAAGCATCTTTGCATCCCGGCAACCTCCGTTTCTAGGAGTTTGTTTTACAAACGGCAGTAACAAAAAATGACCACAAAACATTGTTAGGATATTATTGTTTAACATATATCTGTTTTTAATACTTTTGATGAATTATTATCCAGAGGGAAGCCATACATTTTTGTAAATTGAATCTCGCCATGATTTCCCATATTTTACTCTCATACGGCCATATACTTCCAAAGTACTAAAAATAATGTATTTTATACAGGGAAACTGTATAAGTTGACACCTATGCTTTATGGATGGCTTCCTTGGTGGAGGTCTGCGCTCTACTGAGTGCATTTTATAGTATTATGGTCATTTTGTGCCATGGGACAATAAAAATGTTACGTATTGTCCCTTTCAATCCAAATAGCTTCATTTGGTTCACCATGGCTACAGAGGCTACGCCAATATTTAATTAAGTAGCAGCTAGTTTAGCCGATTATAATTGCATGTTTCAAATCCCAAAGCACTACACGAACGCTGCAAATGGCAGTGAATAAATAAATAAGCACTGAACTCAATCGTGTGGATGTGGCCATAGTGGAATAGAATGGACACATCTACATTCTGTAAATAAACGTGAATATCCATAACTAAAATATATAATATAGATAGGGCCTATCAAGATCCACAAGTAGCCTATTCATGTATTTAACTCAACTGTACAATTTAATCTGCTCTCAGCACATCCCATTGTATTACACTAAAATAAGTGACTCAACAGACAATAAACAACTTGAACAACAGAAAATGAGCCAAACTAGATATAACTGAACAACAATCAATGGAATCACAGAATAGTTTAATACCAACTGGTAACTGTGCGTAACGGGTAAAAGAGGACATTTGGTCACTATTGTTATTTTCTTATTGTTGGTTTTATTCTATTTGTACCTTGCGTAGTGTGCACATTGTAAGAGCCAGTGGAGAAAACATTCCACTGCTCATCCTACTGGTATGATGTTGCATGTGACAAATAAAACCGTCTGTGTGCACACGGTCCTGTGGTTGCATGCCCTTATAAGGAGCTGTTTATGTATGCAAATTCAGGCGTACGAGAACGCGTGTTCAATTTAAGAATCAGTGGCGTTCCTCATTCGGGGGAGCGCAGTGGTTTAAGATGACATTTTAGCATGAAATATGAGCTACAGCCACTGATGCAAAGTCTCAAACCAAATCAGTTAATGTAATTAAGCAACAATTTCCAACACTTTCTGGACAATACCCAAAATATTTCAGAAATGATGATTAGACCCCTTTCACTTCAAATTACCAGTTGGTTTTTAATTCTGTGATACATTACCTTTTTACTGTGGTTTGGATTACCCCAGGTGGTTACAGCTTCCATCCCACTTCCTGTTCAGAGGATCCACTCAGACATGGTATCCAGTATCATTTTTTATTTTATTCTATTGGCTCCAACTGTAACTATGTCCAGTATAAATAATTAAACAGTCCAATTTTTATTAAAAAAACCTTCATTGTTTGAAGATTCCCTTCATCTTTCATCTCTGTCTGCGTCATAGAGGCAGACAGACAGAGATTGTGGTATTTAATGTCCAATGCTCGTGCCTTATTCGCTCCATGTATACCAATGTTTTATACTATTTAAACTGCATTTTCACAGCAGCATTGTTACAGTACAATAACAAAGTTACCCCTGTTTTATGTTACCTTACAGCATATATCCAAACACTTAATTTTGACTCTTTGTCTGTAGTAGTGAAGCTGTAGCCTAATTGGGTTTCTCTGTAGGGATTTTCTGGTTTGAAAAACCCTGTGGCATGATCATTGTGGACATGACCTTTCAGAGCTCCTGGCAGAGTGTGTCCCAGAATCACTGTTGTGATCATTACTATGTGGATGTTCCAACTGAAAGCTGGTGACTGCAACATAATTAGATTCGCTGGCAGTAAAAGTAACTTGCGCACATATATCCAGGAACTTGAAATGGCCTAGCTCAGTATATTCAAACTCCCAATGTTACTATTGTCATACCAATAAGATGTAAGCAATTGAATGCTACAGTATCTTCATCAGTTGACAAAAAAAGCTTGATCAAAGCAAAAGTAGGAAAGTAACAACGTATAGCATTATTTGTGTTGAAAAAATGTCCTGTATTGTTTTAGCAATTTTACATCATTTTAATTCATTCTTTATTTTATCACTTAGTTGCATCGATATTGAGAGGTCAATCATTCATCAAAAGGACAAAATAAAGTCACTCACGTGTTCCAGCTGTCAAACTGTCAGAAACATTCAGGGCCATAGAGTGTAAAAAGCAATTACAAAACATCATAGAAAATGTGAGCTATAAAATCACTAAGGGGGAAAAGATTGCTTTGCAGTCAGATTTGCCAATCTCTGCATTTCTTCATGGAGTATTTAAAACAAATCAGTTCTGTGATCTGATACCATAATTACTGTATTTAAAACACAGTAGAGATGTGGGGTAGAAGTAGAGCCTTATATATAAATACAATGCAATGCATTTCCATTTTTGTTGTTAAAGAAGACTAGACAACTTTTTGATATTAATCACAACGGTGAGTGTAAAATGTATTGCCTGTAATAATACGCAAGCAACTGTGATACACTGCATCCAATAGCTTCAAAGCAAACAGGGCAGCATGTGGATATAATTATTGTACAAGCATTTTCTGTTGTGAGTAGAGTTGTTCTTATTTAACCATGACCAAAACCTAACCTTAACCAACATTTTGGTTGTCGAAACCTAACCCTAACCTTAAAACAATGTTTTTAGTTTATCCATGCATAGATATAGTATGAATCATTGTGTAGGTATAGTAGGAATCAAGGGTGCATAACGTTTTCGTAAGATATAATATTGTACGTCGTATGAGAACACTAGCCTTGTGGAATGGCCTGAGTGATCTCAATAATTTTTTGATTCTTAAATTAGATTGAACACCATCGGCATTTCACATCATCTATACGGTCAAAGCCCCATTAGTCTCATATTAGTGATATAATATTCTATTCCAGATTTTTCGTTTGTTTGTTTTTTCACTAATTAATTGTCACAAATGATATAGAGCTATTACCAAAGTCTGAATTATTTGGGCTTTGCTAGTTCGTTTTTCTCACAAAGAATAACATTTAATATATTGATGTTTATTGCTGCATGATCAAATTTGTTTAGAAGCAATGCTTTGAAAGATATGGAAAAAGATTCTTTATAAAATCAGGCTGTAAAAAAACATAGCCATTTAAATGCAGTTCATTGAAGACAGCTGAAGACAATGAAAACCATTCCTTTGCCAGCTTTACAATACACATACATATACAACAATTGTCTTCTAAAATATTTCTCTCACCCATTTACTTGGGGTAAGAGCTGCTTTTTTTTAATCAATCAACACAATATCTCTCCATGCCACCAAGACTATTCACCTACTTCTATGCATCTTAATCTTAATCCTCCTACACACGTAATTACTTTGTGTCTTCCATCTTTATCTAATGGAAACATTAGCAATCAAATTAGACTCTGGAGCGCACACTCCCAGCTGCAGGTGGGCTTCTCATTACATGCTGATGAGGTCTGAAACATCACAATCTTGCAATTTAAAAGGCTTCAACTGATGTGTTGTCTAGAGTGACCTTTACCGTGTTGGTATCAGATACTATTATTGCTGTTTATTCAGCTAAAATCAAATTGACATTAAATTGGAAGATTATATCCTTCTGTCCTTCATTGAATATCATCAAGTTCCAATCAGCCTAATGAGAAAAGTCACTGAATTGTGTTTGAAGTTATTGTGCCATTTGAAATAAGCAGAGTGTGAAATACCAACTTGTCTAGTGAAAATATTGATGATTGTTTTCTTCCCAATTATTCATCATTGTTCATAAGTCAGCAATGACTGTCAGCTTTAGTAAAGCCCATTTATGAATTGATATGACAAAGCCATCGCCTTAGTAATCATAGACATTGGTGGGCAGTTTGTGTCACTATTCCCTTAGTTTAGTGGGTGTATATATGGAATTGAAGAAATTAATTTGATAGGGAGGCACTGAGGAAAAGTCCCAGCCCATGTCTTGGTTCTAGCTACCTTATTAGATGAATTACCTGTAGTTTGAACTGGAGCCTGTTGAGGTTTGACTTGATTTCCCCTGTGACCAGACCAAACCAGTTTCATGGCTGTGACAAAACCACCATGGACACATTCTGTAGAACCTATGACCTTCAAATGGCAAAGCAACAAGTTTGAAGGCTATAGTTCTTTTCTGGTAGCATGCTTGACTCCTCTGTGGAATAGTGCATTTTTTATGGTATTTGCCTTTGCAATGCAGACATACAGTATTCATGTAAATCTCTGCAAGTTTGTAAACCTTTTGGTGTTCAGGATTGCAGGAATTAAAAATGTATGTGGTGCCATTTGTTAGTTTCCTTTAATACTGTATAGAAGATCCAGTCCAGTCCCTCTCTTTCTTTGATTTGGCCACAAATAATACTTGATTTTGCAATGATTTTTGGCAACCCTTTAAAATTACAGGCCTTGAATTACGTAGTAGTGACTGGAAATAACAAAGTAATTTCCAAGTAAAATTGATGTAATAACTCTTTATAGCATCTATTTTACCTGGATATTACTTAGGTATTCCCGGTCATTACTGCGTACTTAATGATCTGTAATGTAAAGGGTTACCTGATTTTTATTTTGTACTATACTTTGTATCTGTGTATTTGCAGTTAAAGTGCAGATTGCCAGACTCTTTGAGTTGAAGGACAAATTTGTAATAATAATCTGCTTGTTGCCAAGTACTTTGATTATTCATGTTCAGAGTCTGAGAATGATGTGACAATCGCAAACATCATTAACTAACATTTTGTTGAGATCTCATCCGCCCCGCCACTTCTAAGTTTAGCACAACTCCCAGCATTCCTCCCCTCGCCACATCAGCTTCCCACACTTTCAGATGGGGTAGTGGAAATAGTGGAAAGAGGCTTATTCCCATCCACAACACCCCCAAAAACCGAAATGTAGTTCTCGACTATATTTGTCATGACACTCAGACCACTGATGAATTGGTAACATCTTCACAACTGATTTCAACACATAAATACAATAATATAAAACTACACATACTGTCCACTATTAAAACCAAGGTTAATTGTGTAATTATCCAGCGTCATTGTACACCTTTTATTTTAGAGTGAGTACTTAATCCATCAACGGTAATGATTTTCCACTCTGGATATGCTGCTGTTCTGGGCTGATAAGAATTTGCTAATATATTTTTTTTCAATAGAGCTGTTAAGTGTCCCTTTAGTCTGCCATAACAGAGCCTGTTGTAATCCTTTAAACTAGATGCTCTCTGACTGACAATCTGTCTCAGTCAGCTGGGCAACTTCACAGTCACTAACTGTCTCCAAGCTCAGCTCAAATATGATTTATTCTCCTCCCACTAGGACAATTTTGAATGCATCCAAAGCCAACGTGTTCTGAGATAACATATTGTTAAATAACAGTGGCAAATGCTTTCTCCAGCTAAATGTTCAATGTGGTACACTAGTGCCCAAATCAGCCAGTGAGCATTTATTTATACTCATTATATCATCCCATCTCATCCTCATCTCAAGAGCTCATCCTCAGGTTTTGTTTGGCCTTGCTCATTTTACAGAGCAGCAAAATAGCTTAGAGCTGTAGTCAGTTGCTTGTGGATAAGCCTACCCTTTTATATTGTTTTGTTACTTTACTGAATCGGTCAGTGCTGCATTTGTGCTATACAGACTCATCAAGGAACCATTTCACTTTGTTGTTTTTCATCATTTGTTAAAAAGCGTTTTTACCTGCTGTAAAATATATGCCTGACCACCAGTATACCATCACTAATACCAGATTTTCTACGACTTTTTGCAAAACAAGGTTAATAAATCCTTTCCATTCTACTTTATGTTGCACCTTGTCTTGAGGCGGTTTCAATTAGGAGGATAATACATACTTCAAGAAGAAATGTGTTTGTCTGCGGGAGAATAACGTTTGCCATTTCTTTATGGGCAGGTCTGTATAGTATACATGTTCCCATTACCCCAGCAAACACAGAACACTCTGTTTTAGGTATTTTAGGTTGGTCCTCCACAATTACCACTGCCATCTATTTGAGCCCATCCATCCAGCTGTTGTGCTTAAAGATCATATTATTATTTACCAATCCCTATTCTTCCAGTGGTTGGACAAACGTGTGCTCTTGTAGACCGCTCACAAATCCACACCGTAAAGAAAAAAGTATGAACAACTAAAGAATTAGAATTGGTGGCACTTTTATTTGGAGTTTGTAAAGTAATTTGCGACGTGTTTGTGCCACTTTGTTGTTGCAGTCTCTCTACTGAAGTTAGTGTCAACGCTCTGCAGCAAAGCCATTAAGCCATGCCTTGCACTATACTATGCGAGGAGTAAGTCATAGACATTTTCTCCTTTCATTAGATCCCGGGCAGATGCCTCTGAGCTCAGTGCCTGTCCCTCCCTCCCTCTCGGGGACACAGAGCAATGGTCCAGGCTGTGAAGGTAACACTGTGCCACCACCTTGCACAGAGCCTTGCACAGGCTGTGTGGAATTGATATTCCTCAGGATCCCCAGCCAGTTGCTAAAGTGGAGGCTTGCCGCTGACTGCAGAAAATGTACTTGACATGGCTCAGAAGGAAGACAGGGGCCTCAGTCCTGCATCATATGATGTGCTTTAAGCGCAACTTTATCTCTGACTTATCTTTTGTTGTTCAAGTGGATCGGTGTCCTGAATCTATATATCCTAAAGCACTGCAGCGGTCACTGGAACGGCTGCTTGCAAAAGAGCTTTTAGTCTAAACTTGAGTGAAAGAGAATAATTTCAACCAAAGGAACCAATTAAAACGTAACCTAGGAAACCGCCCACCACCATATAACCATTTCCCAAAGCATTTCTCAAGCGGTTTTTCACTTGTTATCTTGGCGTAGCATGCTTGTGAAGAGTTCTGATGGAACCCAGTATTCTATTTATTTTATTTTGCTTCAAAAAAACACTTATTAACGGTTTGACCTCTTACCGGTTTGTTTGTCTGTTTGACTGTATGCAAGATATCTCCAAAAGTTATGGAGTTATGGACGGATGTGGATGAAACTTGGTGGAGAGATAGGTTATGGGACAAGGGCCAATTGATAACATTTTGGCAATGATCTGGATGCAGTAGGACAAAGGGGACTGTTTGGTGTGTCGGAGGTATGTGCTCTACCGAGTGCCCTCTAGTCAATTCTGTAATTGTAGACTATGCAATTTTGTAAAATGATGGTACTGACATGCTCAGTTGGTCTAATATTACAACTTGCCAGTCTGTAGATATTCTCCATCTGACAAGAGAAAAGGTCAAATCCTCAGCACCACAGGCAATGTGTGTTCAGTGATTTGTAACAGGGGCGAGATCGTACACAAAGTCCTGTAACAGTTTTTCCTTAAGAAAAGAGTAAAGAGCTGCCAAGTTAGACCCATTAATGACAAAACCTGATTGAAATCAACTGAGGCCAGGGTTGCTATTGATTTGTGTGTGTGTTTGGTTGTGTGTGTGAGAGTGTGAGTGTGAGTGAGGGGGACTATGCACTTGTAGTCTGAGGCATGTAGTGGAGAACAATGGTATTTCCTTTCGTCTGTCCGCTGAAGCTCCGGAGTAAAGTGTAGGCTTTCAATACATGCAATATGTAGCCACTATCACTCCCTAAAAAAACAGCAACATCCAACGCATAAGCCCACGCGTTCATGAGTGGAAAGCAATCTCAGTATCTTGTTTATTTGCCTGTGGATGGTGTATTTATATCTTGTTATAGAACATTTCCATCTGAGCAATCCTCCTATTAGTAATGATAAAGAAACACAAAAGCAATGAACAAGCTCGCTCAACAATGGATGATGGAGACATTTCACAGAGAACCACGGCCATTAGCAAACAATTGGTCCATTAGCAGTGATATCAGCCCAAGATTAAAGACCTTTTCTGCTATTGGCTGCTATTGATGGCTGAATCGGGGCACTATTTGTCAGGAGATGAAAGAATCTGAAATAGAGGGGGGGAATATGGCTTTTCACGTCGGAACTCTAGCCAATGGAATATTTATTTTGCAGGGTAAACAGGATCATTCTAGATTCAACAGGCCAGCCACATTTGCAGCAGAAAAGAAAACGTCCTGAACCAGGAATGCAGAAAACCTGGTTAGTTGTAGAAAACGTTCTTACCCCTGATTGATTATGGGGATTTGATTTACATGAACGCATCGGGCCATTGTCTTCATATGCTGGACTCTGTGGTCTATCATAGAGCCTTACGCTTATTCATCACTGTACCTTGTATGCCAGAGTTGTCTGGCCCTCTCGCTCCTCTCGCAGACTGTTATTGGTATGGTAGTTTCATTAAGTCCATTCTTGGTCTGCTTCCTTCCTATCTTTGCAATTACATTTGTCAAAAGTCTGGTCGAAGTTACTGCCTACAGGTACGTTGACAGGACTCGTTCCTATTGTCTGGGCCCAAAGTCTGTGCAGAGCTGGATAAAAGGGCTTTCAAATACTCTGCCCCTTCTCCCTCCTACAAAATGATTTCAAACTGGATCACTTAGTGCCACATGGGGAATTTAAAAACCCCATTAAGGGCCTTGAGGCAAATCACTTTTTAAACTGATCCTGCTTTTTATAGGCTACATTAAGTTTCATCCTGCCTTTTACTGTTATAACAATTTACTGACTTTATTTATATTTATAATATGTCATTTTGTGTATTTGGGTTTATATTGGTTGTCTGCAACTTTTATGTACGGCTTTTATGCTGCTGTTTTGGCCCGGTCTCTTGTAACATATATTGTTAATCTCAATGGGACTTCCTGGTTAAATAAAGGCTAAATAAATGAAGTTAGAAAGTAAATATAAAGCACTCCGCCTACGGTAAACATGTTGTCACCTAACAATTATGCAGTGCCCCCTTTGGGCCAATGAGTGACAACAATTAAAGTTTCCATTAAGCGGATTTGTGGTAATTCTGATATTAGCAGATTATAGGTCTTGTGAGTTACTTGTTTATCTTGATGCATTGCACATATGTACAAAATTACGTGATGGAAACTGGAGCAAGGCAGCAGAAATACTTGTTCAAGGTTTTCCTGCTAAAGCACCCCCCTTAGGTCAATGTAATTCTGCCAATGTTCTCCCCACTATGTATATCAGTAATCACTAGTATCTAAATTAACTCAATATAATTGTTAATTAAATGAACATAGATTGGGGCATTTTTCAAATCCTAAACGTGCTGCTTGTTGTCAAGTGTTCTTGGCTTGGACTGTGTTTTTTTCCCCATGTGTTTTTGAGGAGAAGGAGAGGCTGCAGTTAAAGGTTGATCATAATTGATATTCAATCAATGATAAATGTTGTATGGTGCAAAATGACCATGTAAATGCTTAAATGGTGGTTGATATTAGTTTGCCATGCTTATAGTCTAATTTGGTGCATGGCAGATGAGATCTAGAGGAGATGCAGGACACTTTAATTATGGCATTCTGTATTTTTCAGAGCAAGTGTGTGTGCATAGGGCTTGGGTTGGGTCTATTTTCCCAATCCCTGCCTTGATTCAGCTGTAATAGCTGTATATAAATGTGTGGCTGCACATCGTTACATGGAGGGAGGGGCTGTTTCCCAGAATGTAGTTTGCCTAGACAGAGGTAGGTCTAGCCAGGGCCACCCTGAAGCTATGCTCTCCCAGCTCTTCTATAATGATCACCCTCCATGGATACACTGGTGGAGAGATTCACCTGCTGCAGCTTCCTCATTAGAGGAAGCCATAGAGCCATACTGGGTGACTCCGAGGTCATCACAGGATCCCCCGAGAGGTCACCAAGAATTGAGAACGAGAGCTTTTCAGAAAAGGAGGCCCAGGGAGAAGATATACTCCCTCAAGCTAAGCCAAACACAATGAGGGAATGAAGGCTTTCCTGAATTGCTTTCTCCATCACCACTTTAGTTGGAGAGACACTTGAGTTTTAAAGAAAGCATAAAGACATATTTTATTTTGTTCATGTGAACTCTATGACTCTATGAATATTAATATAAGCAGCCGAGGATAGTGTGGGTAATACAGAAGAAAGTGAATTCAACTTAACTAAACAATGTGTTATGTATTTTCAACAGCATAGTGCACTCGGTTATGGTTAACTACATTTCTTGGAATATTTGTACGTCAGTTTGTTTGAAGTTAAACTGTGTGACAAAATTAACTGGGTGTACATACATTATGTTCCCAGTTGTTTCATGCCATCATTTCTTGTTAGCTGATGATGTCTGACATGGGACAGGTTGACAGATAAAGGAAAATCACTCTGATCCCAGTGTTCAAAGTCCCAACCATATCCTGTTCTGCAGTGCTGTCCTCAGAATTTCAAAATAGTAGCTGCAGCTACCCGTTTTCCTCTAGAATCACTTTGTAGGAAGGTCATGTTTCAGGACCGAGTATAGATAAAGGATCTTTTCTAATATCCGTAATGGCTTCAGTGTTAAAGGCATCTGCTGACAAGGTGGCCCAATAATTGCTCTTGGTCATTCAGTGTTTCTCCTAACTTTTTGTTTTTAATTTTTATTATTATTATGGATTGTTTTTGTTTATGGTATCAAATCAAATCAAAAATCAGATTGTCAAGGCAAGATGTTGTTATACATCAAATGAAATACTTAATCCGTTCTCAATCAATGTTCAATTGATAATTATACTGTATGTTTTCACACTGCACTATAAATGAACGCACTGGCTACCCATATTGCCATGCTCTGTACTTAACCAAAAGTAAAATATTGTAAATCGTAAAGTATTCTGTTACATCGCCACACAGCCATCTTTGGTGATTGTAATAAATTAACAGGTGATTAAAATCAAATGACAGTTACAGCCAATGAGGTGTGTATATGGTAAAGGAACATATTGGCAGGAAATGCATGTGACATCATGGGAATACTATGAATTGCACAACAGAAAATAGCACAGTTGGCTGACATAGACAGCTGTCAGGACAGATAGCCTTATTGCTAGATAATCTTTACATGTAGCCTGTTTGACGCTGTCTAAATTAGCTGAAGATTTGAAGGCATGATAACTTTCATCATTTGCTAATTAAATTAGCGGATTAGCACACACCACCTGAAATGAGTGTCATTCATGTATTTTCAACCTGTGTTGTCAGGAAATCCATCAAGGTATTTACATTCATTAACTTTAGGAAGCACAATCAAAGTTGATATTTGCGATGCAAAAATATTTAAATCAAGCTATTTCATCACTAATAATGCTATATGTTTAAAGGGAAGAGCACTGATTTAATTTTCTCAGTGTATAATGTGTTTTGGTGGTGGAACACCATTATTTTAAACTTTTAAGATTTTGAGACTGCTGCAACATTAAGTAAGGTTGCGTACAAATAATATCTGCATGGAAAGTAAAGCAACGGATATCATTTCAAGACATACATATATCCTCAATTTTAAAACACATACTAAAAATGTTAAATGAGCCTCTAGCTTGCACTCTGTTTCTCTTACATCTCAGTATAAAGATTCCACATTTGAGCGCCAGTCGAACAGTGCAGGCTTTGTTGCTGGACCAAATGCCTTTGATTGCAGACTATACTGTCGTTTTGGAAAGTAGAGGTGATCAACACACCATACCTCAATTTGCCATTGACCT
>OMOT01041249.1:0-12513 GCA_900312575.1 Acanthochaenus luetkenii | reverse complement strand
CAGCACAAGGATAAAGCAGACAGGGTTGAGGGGTTCAGGTACCGTTTCACTAAACGTTAGAAAGGGCCACACGTGCGATGTATGAGTACGAGACTCTGAACGGGGTATCGGGGCTGTTGCCAGTGCGTGGATTCTGGTGAAACTACAGTGTCAAGAGTTTACTGAGAACGGTGTGATGAACAAAACACATCCAGTCAGCGGCGGTCCGCCTTGTTGAGGGAGAAGCCGGAGGATAATTGCGATACCTTGTTCAATCAGGCAAGTCACAAGTATGTGAATAACAATGATGTGCAGGAGGGCGTCTCAGGGGTCACAACCTTGAAGTGGGCGGGCCGCAGCAGCCACGGCGGGTTCCACTCCTGTCAGAGGAGAACAAGAAGATGAAGCTGCAGCGAACGCAGCATCACCAAAATTGGAGGATTGCGGAGCGGACAAATGTAATCTGTCGACTTTCTGTCGTCACATGTCGATGGCAGGGTGAGAGTTTGGTGCAAACAGCATGAATCCATGGATCCGTCCTGCCTGGTGTCAATGGTACATGCTGGTGGTGGTGTAGGTCCCTTAGAACCAATGGGGCATCATAAAGTACCTACATGTTGTTGCTGACCAGCTGCATCCCTTTTTCAAGTGGAAACCTCCAGCCCATGTGCGATCCATGTGGAACGCTTCAAGCACCCGGTTGAATCCAGGCTGTTCTGGAGGCAAAAGGGACTCGTACCTCGTACCAGCTAGAACCTAATGAAGTAGTTACCGAGTGTATTGAGCTCAGCCGCTCCTCCTGACTGAACAACTAATAGCAAATGCCACCGGGCTGATGGAGTCTTCATTTTACATTTAAAATCCCTCCATAATCATGGTTATTGACTGAATTGAATGATTTATATCGTCAGTATGAGGCGTCTGCGTCTTGGAGTGAAGATCAATGGAGTTGTTCATGGATGACTGGGTAATCCATAAGCATAAATATACCATAAGTCCCAGATAAATCGTGTGCAGTATATACATGCCTTAAATACAAGTACTTTGTGACTCATTTAACCTTTAGTCCTCCAGGTCAGGTTCACCCTCAACGGTAGTAGTTGAAGGGAGGGAAGAGGGTGACTCACTTTTCCCCGCTCACATATTCCCAGCTGGTCCACGGATTCATATCAGTGACCTTCTGTCCACAAGTCCACTCTATGCAGATATTCGCCACTCTTGTATAACAGGAGGAATAACAGCTGCCATACATACAGTGCCACCATAAGCAATCTGATTGGTCACAGATGTGTTCAAGCTGTGCTGACGAGTCCTATGATTGGTTACTATACTTGTGGGAAGCGGGAACTTTCTTGCTTCCTCCTGTTTACTGGTTTCTTATGTACAGTATGTATACTACTTTGGAGAAAACCTTTGAGACAGAGCGCATGCCTGGGTAAAACCCATAACAGCCTTGAGGACTCGGCCGCGCCTAGTGCCTGTTGCACCGCTGCAGTGGCCATAATCAAAGTAAAGCATGCCCTCTATATTATTGACCTGCGGATGATCTATCAGCACTGAGGCTCCGTATCAGACAGCTGGAGTTGGACCTGAGCTCTACAACTTTCCACGTCAGAGGAGATTTCGATCATGGGCCTCCTACCATACCATCGTGTCAAATCCCCCTCAAGCACTTTGGAAATGGAAGTCTCGTCACTGCATCCACAATATTGAATCGCCGATGTTGGACAAAACCACAAGTCGGCTTTTCAGGAATGAATATCATTTTGACACCCATGTCATTTTGAACATATTATACACTGCGGTTTTATCAGGTTTCAAAGGCCCAAGAGTCACAAAATGAACTCAAAATATAAATGATGATAGAAGCAGTCAATTCTAATAAGAATGAAAGAAAAGCACCCAAATTGCAGTTACATTTTCTTTCCCTTGACAGCAATGAAATTGCACGTCATGTCACAGATATCGGCCGTGGCAGGTTCTAGGCAAGAAAGACAGTTCGGTGCAAGTTCGATAATTTCTTTGACTTTTATATCTTTCCTTTAAAAAAATAAAAATAGCGCCTCAAGCAACGACAGACTTCAACCTTCATTCAAATCCATCGAGAGGCTAGTTCAAAATGTAGCCGTTGTCTTTTAGCATCTGAGGAGTTTAATTCACAAATGAGATTTTCCATTTGAAAACATACATACTAAAATATGACAGACAGTATCGAGTTGTAACACATCATCTTACTATATAGGATAGTAGGCAACTACAATACAAATTAAAACAACGATAAATAAATAAAGGTTTCTTCAACTCCTTTACGGTGCCGGTTACCTCAGCCTCGGGCTAGTTGCTGTTTCAAGGTAGACAGCTCATCAAGATGACTGACAAGAGTTGGAGCTGGGGTAGGAGGGCGGGATTAACAATTGACTTCCTGCTTGGTGGACAAAAACACTTTTACAGACCGGATCCCTTAGAATTTAGAGATACTGAATGATCATTCTTTGCAAAGACAATGGAAGTATGCCAAAGGGAATCGTACTGCATAGTCTTCTTTTATTTAATTTCTCATGTAAGAATTCCATTAAACATTATTATTTGTAATCCCCCAAGCTGAAAATTACAGTGTTCAGAAAAAAATAATTGGATTTTCTAATAGCTATCTATTTGTACAGGCTTTTCAGCTCTGTGATTGTGCTTTTTCGCAGCTCGCCTGCATACTCCGAGTTTACTAATTCTAGCATTAGGCTAAAGACCTATTCATTTTTCCTATTCTACATGCTTGATGAATGGTGGGGGATCAGGGGAGGTCCCACTTCCTCGCTGGTTGGTCTTAATCTTCGAGGCACTATCATTTAAGAGTTCGGGCTTTCAATTCGATGACAGGTTTGAAATGACACCCCCACCCGGCCCCGGGCCTATTAACAGCACCACTGATGCAATGCAGTAGAAGCATGAGCGCTATTAAAACGAATGGAAAGATGATGTGTATGGGTTGTTATTTTCAAATCATATCACAGTAAAAGCTTTTCTGCTACACTTTATTGAATTGGCTCGGATCATAAGCTGTTGTGCAGAGAAGAAGGATGGCAAAAACAAAACAAACTATAACTGCTTCAAGAAACTCATTTCGATGGCGCACGGCTTGTTTTGGAGTTAGAACGGCAAACTCCAGGACGATTTAGGACTTAATCTGGAAATAAACGGACACGTTCCACTGCTCTCCCACACATGTCACAAGTATTACATGGGCACATATAATCTGACGAAAGGATGAAATCAGGATTCATGACAGTGCCATGCAGTTGTTACGACGCCCTAGTTTCAGGTGTTATGAATATGTTGTAACTCAAGTCCAGAGTAAACCAAAATGCTATCAAGATCTACTGGTGTTTATTTTACAGTTGATCATCATTATTAAGTTATCTCCGGGAAGTGCAGGGCATCAAAGATGGAGACAGAACTAAAAGACAACAATCTTGTGGATTAGGTTAAATCAGCCGCAGCTTTCACTTCCATTCACCAGTTAGGACATTTCATGGAACGAGCTCGTGGTCTTTTTTGTAACCTCAGTGTATGTATTGTAAATGTTAAAAGCTAGCGTGTGTCGCACGCTCTAACTATATACCTTTTTTCCTGCGGTATAGAGCATCCATTAACCTGAATGTGTCATTACATGGGTCTGAAATGAAGTGTTACCACTCGGTTAACAGAAGATGTGGGAGGTGCAAGTGGGTTATGGACATTAACCAGATGGCCTTGTTTCATCCCATCCAGGAAGAAGGTGGGAAACTCTCATTTTGTTTTTGCCATTTCTCAACGATTAGCAACGAGACTTCTTTCTCTTACTTTTGTGCTACTGCAAAGAAACTTGCATCGAAGGAGATCCGTTAGAAGGAATGGAGGCTCGTAACACAATGAAGTGGTCCTGTGTATCTCGATGGGTGGAGCACGGCACGAATACTGCTGGAGTCAGGGGCTCAGTTCTCACTGGGATCACCCATATACAAATGTATACACTTATAGTAGTCTATGGATTAAAAAATGCCACCAAAATGCATATTTTAATGCTATGTTAAGTGCTATGGAATTTCACTCTGCTGTAGTTTTTCCACAAACGTCAACGTCTTAAACATCAGGAATACATTAATCTATTAAGAAAGTAGTTTCAATATGGGTGATAAATATTCAGCAGGGCAAATAGCTGCCTTCCCGCCTGTGCATGTAAAAGGAGATGACAAACCTGACAGATTTAATCATTGTTTTCATTTTGGATTATCCACTAACTGGGGTCATTCATCCTGTCACGTTTTGACGGATGGCTGAATTCTCATCCGATTTCCCCAGAACCCTTGCAAGGTTTCCCGAAATCAATCGTCATCTCGGATAGTAATTACAATTGAATAAAAAGTGATACGAATTGACATTGTCAAGCATGGGAAAGAACGGCGTCGATCTTCCCCCCCGCAAAATGAAATTATACAAATTCAAACAAGGGTTCACGTAATACCGCTCTTGGCCTTGGCTGATTAAAACCATCAATTTGAATTTCCGCACCCTCTTCTGAGGCTTGGGTTGTTAACAAAAGGTTGCACTTGGGGAGGCTGTCTGCCACTGCCAGGGTTACAGACTATTAAATGTGCTCATCAGTGGAGGTCAGGAAAGCAAAGCCCGCTATAATTAAGGACAAGTGGTGATATCCAGGTGATATCCCTCCTCCCTTTCTCTCGCCAGTTACATCCTCCCTTGTTTCTCATCCTGCCGGCTGCCCTCCTCTGCTGCTGGAGGAAACGCCGAATTATTCCCCATCTGTGGAATTCGGGCTTTTCTGCAAGGTCAAGGATTTTGTTTGTTGGGAAGTGTGGAGTCGCTGCACTGCCTGGGATACTAATGAAAGATGTAGTGCTGCAGAAGAGATTCTTCACAAAGTTGAACTAAAGCTGCTCAAGTTTACAGCAGGGTTCTGGAGGTGAACGCGACCTTTCAGGCCGCGATGGCAATACAAAGCTGTATGTTGAGTGGTTACCAGGAAACCCTTCTCTCTCCGTGAAATCCACTGACCAGGTGGATCCAGACAGAAGCTATCACCCCTTATTAAGGCATCATTAAATGATTAAATTGTTAATTCAATAGTTGTTCCGTTGATTAAAACTTGATAATCCAAAATAGTGTAGATTTATCTCCCCATACACACACATGGGACGGAGAAACGGGTCTCAAAGTCACTTTCAGCTCACAAACGAACGAGAACAAAGAGGATTCTGACAAAGTATGAAATAACAAAACCCGGTTCAGCTTTTTCGTGGAAATAAAAATGTCAACTTTGTGTTGATTTTGCTATTTTAATTAGGAAGAAGATCCGGTAGGTCGCTTCCGAGACCGAATCGCCGTGTTTGTTATTGGTTCAGGAGTGGGTGTGGACATTTGGACCAATCAGGTCGTTTCTTACACGCGCAACAACAAACACAGTGATTTGGTCTCGGACCTTCTTCCTACTTCAAAAAAAGCAATATTAGGAAAACATGCACAATATTTTTTCAAACTTAGACGTTTATACAGAAAACATATGAATTGTCCAAAATGGCATGAAAGTGCCATGATATTTCACTTTAGATTCCCATTCAAACATTGTTGCAGCGTCTTCTACTGTAGTCATGGCAATCTCTGTCATCTCTAACACTGTACATCCATTATTATAGAGCAGTGAGTTATGAGACTCCTGCAGATGGGGGTTCAAGTTGCAGGGGGGTGTTGTGAGGTGCACAGTATGAGGGGCTGGATGGGTCAAGGCTGCACATGAAGAAGCTGCCTGAAGACACTACAGCATCTGTTTCATTAGTGCTCAGACACCGGGAGCCTATCGCCTCCTCTATTGTCTGTCACAGGACACTGAGCCCATCTCTGAATCCTTCCACGCACGTGCACATACAAACACATGCATGCACAGACAGCGACATAGACATGCATATATTGTACGCACGTGTGCAGAAACAAAAACAGACACACACACACACACACACACACACACACACATACAGTGTTTTAAGAAATGCTGGAAGCACATTCAAGCTGCAATTTTTCCTTTGCTATGCAATCTTGTTCATGCAGGGGCAGAAGTCGGTGCTTTGTGCCTTTATTTAACCTTATGGTACACTGAGTGAGCAAACCTGATGTTTTTTCACATTCATACACACACGTGGGAGCTGACCAGTGCAACCGCAGTCGTATAATAACCACAGTGCAGTTCCACTGGAATCATTTGGGTTGGCTGCCTTGATGAAAGTCACATCAACTGATGTTTTGGGGACAATGGTGAACGTTGCTGGCTCACTTCCCTTCCCTTATTATACATCAAACAATATATTTGTCTTAGTCCTGGGAGGCGCAATGCAATATATTAAATAGTGAGATATGAACCAAGTTGTTATTTATGAGAAAATGCATCTTTAGGGGGCAAAAGCTTCCCTTAATTAACGTGGCTGCATGTTAACCAAATGTGAGCAAAGCTACGCAGTATTCCAATGAAAATTCAAAGGATGCTGACACTGTACTATGTCCGTAGACAATGAGTTCACCAATGAACTCCACTCCACTTCACAACTCAATATTAGAAAGGTGCTCCTACACCCAGTGTATGTGAGACCTGTAATCACATTGGAGACATTAGAGCACTTTCCTGCTTACTTGGCAAGAAGGTCTCATCTTTAAACGAGGTCAGAGCCAGAAGGACATGCGTCTTAGAATTGGCTTGATTCAAAGTGTCTCTTGGACCTCCTGCTTATGTATGTCACCGTCCGGGCAACCGAGCCTGCCAGACATACATCACCAGCATCTGTGTCAGTTCCCACTTCCTCCGGGGAGTCAATCGGCCATAAGGGCTTCCAGTCCCACTCATCTGCTCCCACTTGGCCATTTGCCACTGCTGGTACTGTGCTGTCCTCTACAACACCAGCCTGCATTCTGAAGGTTCTGACAATCAGCACAATTATACAGTATTTCCACTAAACACAAAACAATCCAATTTGTCAGCGCTGTCCGATCTGGCAGCCACATGCCATCCACTTTAGAGGACAAAGGTATGGAAGAGGGGGATGTGATCCTGGGGGAAGAGGGGGACATGAAATCTTTCTTAAATAGATGAATTATAATCCTACAATGGGAAGTAGGGAGGGACTCTGCTGTCCTGACTGGAGGGTAAGAGTTGTCTCCAAGTGTTGTGATGAGAAGGACGGGCATGAAGGAGTAGGAGGAGCCTGACGACGACATAAAACTGTTGCAGCGTCTAGAAGGAGGAAAACCAGGCACACCACAGCATGTCCGAGCCTATCCGAGTTACTATGGGACGTCTGATGAAGAGCTGTGCTCCAAACTTCACGGCTTGGTTGTCCATACATTCTGACACCTTGGGAGCAGAACACTCAGCTCTGCTGTCTTGAAGATTGTCACGTGTGCGTCTGTCCTTTTCACCCGTCCACTGCTCTGTGGACACTAACAAAGCAAGTTGTCCAATTTCATGGTCTTGAAAGCACAAACTTGTACATCTCATGTAATCGTTTTACCTCACCGAAGCACTGTGACTCTGTCTGAATGCAGCATTGCCCCCCGTTTCAGAAAAACCCTTTGAGATCGAGGATCTCTCTTCGGAGCACAATTGACTCCCAACCATACAGGTTCAAAGGGCACATTGTCGTGACACTCGTTCATCACATCTATTATCATGTAACGCTTCAATTCAAGAAATAATAATTTAAAAGAACCTTTTTAAACCTTTAAAAAATATTTTCCGCCCACAACTGTGATGATTCTTTCTTTTCTTTCCCCCCTTTTTCTAACCCATGGCAATCAAAAGCAGGAAGTCCACATTTCAAAGCCTACTGTCATTCTGGCTTGTGGCGAAATACTTCAATGACGTGATTACAGCCATCCCTAGGCCACAGGGAATGATCGTCCCATCCAGGTAATGGTGCAGCAGGGTGATAGAAGCACCGCACTAACACTCGGTGTCAGGGACAACGCGCTTGATCCCCGACAACTCCACTTTACAGTTAATGGACACTGACTGCTTTCATTTCTTCAATTCAGTACAATTAATGCTTCGAAAGCATAGTGCCACGCCTGGGTCAAATGATATTTGCAAATTATTCGTAGTGTTTGTTTTAACCTACTTGGCGTGCCAGATCTGCGGGGCCACAATGGACAATATAATGAGATAGACCTCTGATACTCGAAATACATTAAAACAACACCATGAATCATTTGACCCAGATCTGCATAGTATCGACAAAGGGTCAATGCAGAATCAGCACTGAAAGTGTGAAACCTTGCATCATTGACATCACACATTTTAAGATATGTGTATGTGGTATTACAGTCATTTGTATCCATTTATGTATTAAATGATGCCTGTTCACGAAACCAACGCCTGCATTGCCAGTGGCCTTGCATGACATAGAAAACACATTGTTGAGATGTGCGATCTGCAAACCGTGAACAGTACTACTGCAGAGAAGAGAAGCCTCTGAAACATCATGGGACATTAAAACTCTCCACTGAAACCCAGACTAATGAATTTATTTGAGCAGCTCTTTAAGGCAGGGAGACCCACTACACCTATTCAGTGGGAGAGAAACGCTGGGATTAGATTAGATTAGATTGCACTTTATTGATCCCCTAGGGGAAAGTCAGGTGTCACAGCAGCAATTGGCAGAACAATGCCAGAAAATAGGGAAAGATAGTAAACACAGGTAATAGTATTAGGTACGTTAGGCCTTTAAATTAACGATTAATTTACCAAAAAATCTATAAATGAATAATACGTGCAAATAAAATACAGTTTGATTACAGGTTTTTCAGGCTGTTTTTATGTAGCTGTGGTCAGAGAGGAACCACGGTCTCGGTCTAGTTGTCATTTTTCTATAGTGCCTCCATCCAGAGTCTTGATAAGGGGACAACGTTTTTAATTTTATTTTGCACATCACCTAAAATTCACATTACTTTTCTTTGTACTCACATATCCTTCTCATTGGTATATATTGCATAGATACTGAGATTCTTTCCAATATTTATTTATTTATTTCATACTGTATATATTTCATATTTTTGGTGTATTTTCATATTATACATACTCTGTGTTCATTACTTCTATGTCACAGATGTTATTTCATACACCCTAATAATACTGTAACCCATATTTCCCCCATAGTTTTCATTCATACATTGTCTTTCATGTGTTCTGGTATTCAAATTGTTGTGTATGTTTATATAATTCCCACTTGCTATATTCTTATATAGATTACATTTCATTGGCTGCATCGTATTCATATTTACTACTGCAACGATCCAATTTCTCTACAATGATAATTAAGGTTTTATTTTGTACACCTTGTACTTTGCCGTATCACTACTGTAACCATAATTACGGTAAATAATGCCATATTGAGTGTTATTGCAATAATAAAATCTCTGAGAGGGTTGTAGTGTGTAACATTAATCATGATAAAGCTCTGCGCATTCCTGCCAAACCTTCTAATGTATCTATTCTTGTGGCTGTGGCATTTTCCTAGTGCGATCCACTGAAAATGGTGGAGATGACATGGGAACTTTACAGCATTAGTCACAGCGTTTGCAGTGATTTGGTATTTAATGGGAACAGACTATGCGCGAGGCAATCCAATTCCTTTGCGCTGCTGGTCATAAGTCGACATAATGGGTGCTAACTGCGATGCCGTTGTCATCTAGCAGACTGGTAGAGAACATTCAATTGATGTGACATTTACCCGGGTGCGGTTTCTGTCACAATAACAACTGTTTTATAGGCCAAACACCCAATGCAACACTGACCCGGAAAACTGTTTCTCTTCCTCTCCAAATACATAACAATCGCACATAAGAAACTCAATCCAAGTTATTTCCATAGCTTGGGTGAAATCCTGTTGCAGGCGGAAGTCAGTTACTTATTTTTGATGAATGGAAAAGAACCCCTATTTTATTATTGATACCCATGTGTCTTCAAAATTACAGACTTACAGATTGGTTATGAAACTAATTTGACACAAAACGGACCATGTCAACTTTCAATTCAGGTGAGAAAAAAGAACAAAGAACAAGGTTCATAGAGGCCTATATTGTAATAACTGCCTGTGATGTAACAAATGGCAATAATGTAGTAAAACTAAATGTGATATTACGTAATAAAGAGCTAGTAATGGTTAAGTAGTAATCATGTTATTGGCTGGTTATTAATATATTTTTTGTGGCTTAATACCATCAACTAGGTATAATATAAGTATTACATTATTGGCAATAATGTTGTCACATGCTTGTTTCAAGCTTATTTGAAACAAGTATTTCAAGCATATTTATGGTGGTTGTTTTTCGGTTTATAAGCCATCCACATAGCTAGCAAGGCTAGAGACAACAATGTTACATAATGTTGATTTGTTACTTCCGCCCTTGCAGAAAAGCAGACAGACAGACAGATAGATAGGCAGACAGACAGATAGACAGACACAGACAGATCATTCTTCAACGCATTGTGCAGAAATCAACAACTGTAGTGCCGGCAGCGACAAGTTCTCTAAAAAATGTATTCCCTGGAGCTGCGTCATCAATTATTCCCTTCCCTTGGACGGCGCTGGTGCATGTTGAGAAGAAACCGGCGGTGTGTGAGCCTCACGTTGTTTCTCTGCAGGAAACGCCATTCGGGTCTGGCTGGGAAACAGAGCTCTGTTTGCCCAGAGGTACAGTGGGACTAATTGGTCGGCGGCAGAACGAAAGAGCCTTAATGCTTGATTGCTTAGTCAATAAGTCAATTCAATTCTGGAGGGGATGGTAGAGACACAAGTTATTCTACAGCAATACTATGGCAAACAGTAGTCCATTAGTTCTGGGAAGCAACAGCAGAATGGTATATACTGTAGCATATTAAAACACGTTGACTTCCAACCATCAGGATTCCACATGCTCACGGGACATCTATTGAATTATTTGTCGAGCGCGTCTACTGAAGACTTGTAAGACGTCTGCGCGGTAACACAGATCCAAACACGCCCGTATATTATCAAAGTGTTGAGAACGTGGCCGGCATTTAAAGGCCCATGAGTGTTCTGCTTGTTTGTCCCACACTACCATAGGAATACAAATTATAATACGCATTTGATGACGGTAGAAAGCAAAGACCAACCCACAGTCGGCATGTTGAGGAAATCCACTATCCGCTAGTTTGTTGGGACTTTGTTGAGACAGCCAACATGATCTGAACGGAGAAGACGAGTCTGAAAACATCGACGAAGCTAAAGTAAAGCTAATCCAACATAACGTTCGCTCAAGAGCGGGACAGGTGAAGAGAAAAGACATCGTAAAGAAGGTTACTGTAGAAGATATATGGTAAGATTGACCCATTTTCTTAGACCAAAGGATCTTGAACCGCGTCGCAGGGAGATAGGCGGATGAATATACATGAGTCAGCAGCAATTAGCTCAGGTACAGGGGCCAAGCGCACGTGAATATTCATGA
This sequence comes from Acanthochaenus luetkenii, assembly GCA_900312575.1. Lineage (NCBI taxonomy): Eukaryota > Metazoa > Chordata > Actinopteri > Beryciformes > Stephanoberycidae > Acanthochaenus > Acanthochaenus luetkenii. The sequence continues at coordinate 1,032 of OMOT01041249.1, read as the reverse complement.
GGCGGCCGTCCGCCATTACCAGTCAGATCACATTTCTGCAACTTTTTTCCAAACCCGATTGCATATTGTGACATTTCCGCACCTGTGTCACCTTTTCCCTTCGTTCCCTTCACACAAACTCGGAGTAAGATAGAATTACAGCTAGAAGTGGGATACTAGAAAGTGAGCAAAGACGTCTGCCTGCTAAGTTGTGTGAGCTTTGTGTTAACTTGCCCTGTTAGCACTTTACCTGCGGTAAGAGTCACATGACGGTGAATTAGAGGTCTACTTCTGTATTCTGGTGTGTGTGTGAGCAGTGTGCCCTGATTTATCTCTGCTGCTGCTACTACTGCTACTGCTACTGCTACTGCTACTACTACTACTACTGCTACTACTACTGCTACTACTACTGCTACTACTGCTACTGCTACTGCTACTACTGCTACTGCTACTACTACTGCTACTACTGCTACTGCTACTGCTACTACTGCTACTACTACTGTTAGATATTTAAATATTATACATGACTGATTTCTCTCTCTCACTAGCATATACCAATCATATCTCAAAGCTAAAGACGTCTCTTTGTTAGAGACGAACTGATTGTCAGACCTATGTCTGTTCTCAAATGTACATATGTCCCAGTAAGACAAGACAGAATGTAAACTGCTATCTCAAAGAACATTTCTGACGTAAGCCCAAATGCGCACGATTCTTAAAGTCGTCAGCACATTCGTGGAATGGTCTGAACCGATAAGGAACACACAAGCCAAGCCAAGGACATTCATCTGCTGTTGTATATATAAACTCTGTCATGTCGATGCAGGGTGTCTTTCTCTCTCTATTCCTCACTGCGTTGAGGGAGAGGACCCGTACGTACGAAATTCTTAATTCATGTCGATTTCTCATTAAAACCATTACTGCGATTGGCAGTAATAATCTAAACGGCTCTGAGATCTTGCATCCATCCTTTCATTCTTTTACATTTAACGAACATTCAACAAATGGTGATCCACCGACGTGATGTATTGGAGGATTTGATGGGTACGAGAT
>OMOT01041234.1:0-12895 GCA_900312575.1 Acanthochaenus luetkenii | reverse complement strand
ATGACTTGATTAAGTTATGCGACGGGGTTTTAATGCAAAGCGGCGCAGGTTGACTGTGTGACTCTGACGCCTCGACGGGTGTTCAGGTACGTTAAAGGAGAAATCCACCTTCAGATCCGGTTCCACTGTTAGATCAGTTCAGGAGTTATTTTGTGAAGTGTTGTAGTTGACTTCTCTGGTGAACCTGCCTCCTACTCCCAGAATGCCTTTCAGCATTCACCAGAGAAGGGGCGTGAACTTGTTGCATTCAGCTGAGGGTTATAAGTGGTGGAGAGAGTGATAGTGATAGCCATTCAAGAAAAGGTGAGAGTCGTCTCTCACTCAAAACACAACCTGTCTTGTGGCTGCATTGCATTCTGGTCTATCTCCTCTACTGTCAGTAGAGAAATTGGTCTCTCTTCTTCTTCTTCTTCTTCTTCTTCTTCTACGATGGATTTCTCCCTGTATGATTGTTGAGCATCAGTACAAAATGGCGTCTTTAGAGAGAAGCCCTCGCTCTTTGGTTCTGAGGGACCGACACCAGAACCTGACGTTTACCGTTGATGATTTAGATCGCTGAAACATTTTCTGATATCAAACTCCATTGTAGCTGCTGGAGACATCTGGACGTGATGTCACGTCGTCTACGATGTTGTTCTCTTGTTGTGAGAATGAGACAGACCCTCATTACTGGGACAGTGAGACAGACCCTCATTACTGGGACAGTGAGACAGGTAAAGCTCGGGTCTTGCACACTGGGAGGACAGCGAACTGGTAATTTGTCCTGATGAAAACCCAGTGGGGCCAGACGAGCTGAAGCAGAGCCCGCAACATCTGAAAGAGCTGAACATCTTTACTACTCAACGTACGACTTCTACGTGTTGAGGCAGCTCGGTCCTCCACTGGAGGGAGAACAGCTGACATGTTCCCAACAAAGGGACTATAGCGCCACCTGCTGGTGATTCAGCATGATCACTGAGTGACCCACCACGCCAATCCAAACTCTGGGACACGTTAGGCCTTTAAATGAAGAATTACTTTACGAAAAACATTATTGAACAATTACATTATTAAATAAATGTGTAAAGAAAATACATTTTCATTGCAGGTTTCTCTGGGAGTTGGCGAAGGGCATTCTGGGAAATGTAGGAAATCCCCAACTGAAGTAGCGGTAGACGAGGCAGGCTGAGGGAAAGAGGTTTCACACAAAAAGTAAGTCACAACACTGAGGGAACTTTTCCTTTAGTCACTGTGACTTTATTAATTTATGTTTTATGGCATTGCAGCTGTTTTACCAAACTAATAGACCAAAGTGCAGATAACAAAAGGACTTGTCAACTACCCTTATTTTTGTACTTGTACCTGTTCAGATGGTCACAGGTGCAGAGAGACACTGAGACGACTCTGATTTCAGATGCCACATCAGTGTTCTGCAGCCGCCTCGCTCAGCAAGCGAGAGATCCCATCTTCAAATCAGTATGCGCTTCCACATGATGGAGCTGCATTCCTCATCTTCCTCCTCATCGTGTCGTAGCCTTTAGTGCATCGGATCACACTCTATCTTTTCTGCATCAATCCACTGCTGTAATATGTCACGTCATTCCCAACTCCCTCCAGAGTTTACTGAACAGTCACCTTATATCCCATCTGACACCTTTTCATCAATTCAAGGCGAAGACATTGTCGTCTTCAACAATTTGACAATTTCTCCGTCTTGAAATGATGAAATTAGGCGTGGAAGAAATCCATTTATCCGCTTTTGATGGTAAAAATTCATTTCAGACAGAATGATGACACGTTAGATTAAAAATGAGGTTAAAAGCTCTTCAAACGTACATTTGACTTGACTTGAGCAGGGTAGTGAAAGGGACCACAGCCAATCAGAAAGCATCGTCAATTAGAAGTGGGCAGCAATTATCAGCATGCAGATAATTCCGGATACTGGTCAAACCTGTCACTAATTACCTTGTTATGTTTATAGCTCTTCAGTTCAGATTCCCATCAGTCATTAACAGTCAAACACACTTTGTATTGTTCACTTTTCCCTTTTTAGTATTTGGGGCGGATTCTGATGCCGTTTGCCCAACGTCTCCAGTTTTCTCTTCTCTGACTGCTGATTGTGAACATTGGGAGATTTAGTAGGATTGTTTTCATAATCAGCTGCGATGCAAATTTGATGAGCAAGTCATGTGACCCAGTTATCTGCTTCATTTGAAGGAAATTCAGCTTTGACACTTTTGACAACATCACCGTCTAGGGCTGAAATAGGGTATGAAGTCAAATCCGAGTCCTACGTTTGTACATCTTTCTTAGACTTGGACTTGGACTGCTCTATGGTTTTGCATTGCATTACGTCTTTACTAAAGTAATGACTTGTAACGGCAAAAGGTTTCCCGTTGCTGTTCAAATTAAAAATACGATTCTATTCTATCTATTTGTTTTTGAAGGGATCAAGGTGCCGTCCTGAACCTTTCCCCACCAGCGCAAATAAAATAAATACTGTGTGGTTGAAGTGCCAGCAGCTCACTGCCATGTGTTCATTGGGCTGATGAATATTGTCAACCTGAGCCACATTACCAGCAGAAGTATCTAAATAATGACAGACACCAAATCTTTCTTGTAAGGTTTTTAATAAAGACAGCATTAAATTCCGACTTTCCGAGTCGTGTTTTCCAGTTTGTAGGCTCCTTCATGTCGCTCTGCTGTAATTCTGATATTTCTGACATGGCTTGAAGGCAGCATGAGATGAGGGGAATCCTGTGAGAGATATTACACCAATAAAGAGATTTAAAAGGCTAAAGAATGTAACGCAAACGTCCTGTTAGATCCGTAACTGTAATGTGATTACTGAAACCGGAACAGTAATGCCTTACTTTACCGTTACAGTAACGTGTTACCCCCAACACATATCTGACTAACCCTAACTGACTTTCCAGGTGATTCTCGTGCCAAAGCAAGTTCGACCGCTACGAGCCAACCAGCCACTATCTAGACTCGGCTCAGCTGTCTTCATCTCAGTTCACTGGGGTCTCGGCGGACCGGGCTGTCTCGGCGGTCGGCTTGCTGCCCTCCTTCTTGCTGGCCTCCTTCTTGCTGGCCTCCTTCTTGCTGGCCTCCTTCTTGCTGGCCTCCTTCTTGCTGGCCTCCTTGGCGCCGCGGCTCAGGGTCCCGTTCAGGAAGCTCTCCGAGGCCTGCAGCTGGAAGTGCTTCCTGGAGCCCAGCAGGGAGGGGTTGTTGACCAGAGTGTACAGCAGCTGCCAGCGAGAGCGAATCCTCCGACTGCTGGCTGCCTTGCTCTGCTTCTTCTCCTGCTGCACCATCTGAATCCCTGAAAGCACAGAGGAGCATTAGATGAACTCCAGCTGTGTGTTATGTTATGTGATGACGGTGTTGTAATTGAATTAACGTCTACCTTCCTCAGCATCACGCATTTTCTGTCCAGCGCCGCCACCTTGGACCAGTACGTCCAGCAGCAGTCCGCAGAAAGCCTTCACCACAGGGTGGGACTGGCTGACCTCCACCTTGAGGAAGTGGGCGTAGTAGCAGTAGGCTGGGTGGGGACACAAGACACACAGCAGGACTGAAGTCAGACTGAGATCAGAGCAGCAAAGACTACAATGTATTTACTTATTTTGAGCTTCATACTGAAGTCGCGTATGAGCAACAGAGGCTTTTCCACCCTGACAAGAATAAAAGTCATTTTTGGGGCATACAAATTGTCAAATGTAAAGATATTGATAAACCCGATGAACACATACCGCTAATAGCGGTGGACTAACCAGATGGGACGCCGGCATACCTGGGTCATAGGCCTCTGAAGTACGGTGCAGCAGACTGATGTCAATGCGGCCAAGATGGAGGATGTTGTACAAAGCAGTTATCACCATTCTCCATATGGCGACGATCAGTCCCAGCACAGTGTTGATCAGGAAGAGCAGATACGTCAGGAGGAACAGGCTGCCTCTGGAAATCAGTAGAACCAGATCATGACTTCAGGCTTTCAGACAGTGTGCGTGTGGAACAAAGCATGCAACACTGTGCAGGGTGCAGTAGGGTTGCAGCTGTGAAACACCGTGACCTGCTACTGTGACACAACCATCTTCTAGAAAAAGGCTGCAAATACCTGTTGTTCAAGTCTCTTGTGCCAGCGTCCTTTCTGATGAATGCAAACTTAGCAGTCACATGTTGAAGTGCTGTGACCAGAATCAGTGTGACCCAGCCCGGCCTGAAACGTCCCACAGTTCGGAAAGAAAATGTGTGATAACCCTGTAATTAAAAACATACCAAAATAATACAGCCACATCCAGAGGTGCTGACTCACCACGCCTTTGCAGCAATTTGGAAGAGGATGAGGTTGCGGCCGTAAAAAATAGGGATAAGAATAAAAAACACCAGGAACACGAAGCAGATGAGAAATACAATCGTCTGGATTATCATTCCTGCCAAGAAAACACAGAATAGTCCATTTTTAATCCAAAATTCTAAAGTTATGATAATGTTTAGTGATTACACTAAAAAGGGAATCTTTGTGTTGGTTGCAGAGACTAAATCTAGACCCAGACTGGATGAAGTCAAACTGCTTGTCATAGTGACGACTGAAAACAGTCTGAGATCGATGTTTTAGGGTGTGCGTACTGAAATGTAGCGGCCGTGGTTAGAACGTCTGTGATATTCTGCTCAATTTCAGTCTTCACTGCCTGAATCAAGTCACAGTCAAATGAACACTGGTGATAGTTTAACTTTACCGAGGCAGATGATCGCAGCCTGGTGCCCTGTCAAGCCCATCCAACAGGCAAGACCAGGTTTAGATGGGCTGATGGTCTTCTGGCAGTTATACATGTTGTAAATGTCTCCCCTATACAATCCTTTGAGGTTTGACCTGAAACGGATGAAACCACTGATACAGTATTGTCAGTCACGGTGGCCTGGGAATCGAACAGCCGGGTTGTGAATCAATGCGCTCACCTATGAAGCACCATGGACCGCATGAGCATGATGAGACTGACCAAACAAGACAGGGTCATCGCACAGAGGTAGCACACTATCAAAGACAACGATTAGTCTCTGATTTGATCAAGTTCCGGTAAATTGAGTTGACAATATGCTGCAGTTCATGTAATCGTGGAGAACCACCCACCTTCCAGCAACCACGTGTAGAAAGTCACAATTCTGACGACCTCCATCCTGTCGTCTGATAGGACGATATCAAACCCAAGTAACAGGAAGGCGATGTTTTCATCAATACCAGCACGGACAATATGGAGAGTGGGAACCACCAGGATGACCAACAACAACGCCGTCTAAAAGTGGAAACATATTCGGCACTACATGTATTCTGCCCCACAAAGGCAAACAGCAGTAACTGCTTTTTGTCGGATTTAAAGGTCAAAGGTCATGACAAGGGTTTGTACCCTTAAATGGCACTTAACCCCCTTCAGTACCGACAACGCTTTACTCAGACTCGCAGTTTCTGCTCTTTCTTTATCTTTGTGAAGCAGCACAGTATGTTATTCTTTTGATGTAAAAAGTCAATATTAAGTCAAACTAGCCAGTGCATAGATGTACTGCAACTCCAGTTTGGTTTCATTGGATTCAAATGTGGAATTCATGGAAGACTTACATGATACATCGCCACAAAGCCAACAAACACTGAAACAGCCAACTTGAGTGGAAAGCGGAACACTGGAAGGGAAAAGGAATTAATATCTCTGGAAAACTCAATCACTCCTATCTCAATAGACCGTATTCCCATGTTGGCCATTTTGAATTAGCATCAGAACGCTACTGCCCAGCTATGTCCTACTCGGGGGAATCGGGAATCAGACATCGGGAATCAGACATCAGGAATCAAACATCGGGAATCAAACATCGGGAATCAGACATTCATAATTTCACAAATTCCCCAGTAAAACACATATTAGAAACAAATGGATTTCAAGAGTCTGGGTATATAGCCTAGGTAGCTAGCTAGCTAGCTTCCCTGCTAAATTCAAGCAGTTGTTGTAGTTGTTGTTCCTGAGATTGCTAGCTACTTTGCTAACTGTTAGGTCTAGCTGAAGTCCTCACTTATGTGCTGAATAGTTGTATATACAGTACATGCCAGTTTTCTGGCTAGCGTTTCCCACCGATGTAAATTCAAAATGGCGGCTGTGGGAATATAAAGTAATCATATAAGAAATATAAATCTATGTATGGGTATACACACCTTTATCTGGTGTGTAAATATAACTCTTAATTGTTTCCAGTATTCTTTCTGACAGCTTCACTTTGTCTTTGGTTGAAGAGCTATATAAACATAGAAGGGATATTTCATGTTAATCCAGTAATACTTTTCCTTTACATTTTAAATCATATATCATACTCACAATTTTCACATACAGCACCTACATAGTGGTATTATGAATATTTTATCATAGAACTAAATTCGCACAGCAATATCTCCTAGTTTTAGACAACCTGCAATCTAAATCAGTAAGATCAATATTACGATTTCACCGATACGGGTTGTTTCTGAAAGCTGATATACCGATACAATGTTGGATTGAAGTTGCTGATAGTTTATATTTTGTGCAGCTCTTATGTATATTAAAATTTGCCCATTCATCGGCAAACCGATATATCGGTCTAACCCTAATCATACGATCAGTAAATAAATGTCTCATTTCAATTCACCTGGCAGTTGAGGACTTTCTCTTTAGAAGTGACTTCACGTAGTCCGTGTAGTAGCTGCTGTCAAGGTCCTAGGAGCAAAATGTATAGAATTGATCAATAATGATGAATCAATATGTGAGGGTGGTGGGGAGAGGAGGCTAACTCACAGGTCACAGGTTTGATGCCCTCTGACTGTGTAAAATCCTGTTACGGTGACAGTGGGTTCAGGATCGTTTCAGAAATTAAAATCATTCCTAATTACATTCTGTCTAATGTTGTACTGTATTCTACCACATGGAGGTGTTGTCTAAATCACAAGTAAACATTGTAGGCAGATTATACCTGCTGTTGAAACAAATACTCAATTGTATAATCTGAGAGAGAAAAAGAAACGCCTCTCTCATAATCTGTTGAAGGGCGTCGTGCTAAACCCACTCTACTCTGTTCAAGCTGCTTACTATAATCAGGGTTCTTTAGTGTATTGTTGAAATTCATGTTCCTGACATCAGCTGCACCAGAGAAGATCCAGGATTAGTTTACGTAGCTACATATTTCATAAGAAAGAAGAAAACAATAGGGATTTCAGTTCGATTGTTCCCGATCACGTTAAAGTCGTATCAGAGGACAAGTGACATGTTTGGTAAAGCAAGTGTAACCACACACTTGCATTCTCTGCATCCATGATTAACCAAAAGGGGATCATTGACTTTTCTCACCTCGTCACTTGTTGGTCCTTTGACAAACAGCAGAGGAAACTGGACACAGAGGAACGCCAGGCAAGCCAGCTGTGGGAGACTCGCAAGCAGAGCGTAATACTTATAGATCTGTGAAGGGGAAATGGGGACATTGCAAAATGCTTTAAAAAAGTCAACAACGACTAAAATGTTTGAACCCCAGAAAATGTATGTGTGATATGAATATGACGCATGACTGTCCGTGCCATGTTCTCACCTCAGGCGTCTTGGGACAGTCCAACTTCTGCCAGAGCAAAACCCCGAAGTGGCTCAAGGAAAGCAGGCTACCGAACGCGTAGCCTGCTTTGTTGTGCAGACTGCCACAGACCAGCAGCGGGTAATACAGGACTGGATAGTAGAAGATAGAGATTATCTTCAGGTACTCTGGAAAACAAGAGATGCAGGATCTATTATTCCTGGTGAGTGAAACATACTGTGGACACCAGCAAAATCAAGGGAAACGGGCATTTGCTCAAAGGCACTCTGAAAACAACAAGTGAAACACGTCGTCCCCCACTAATGATGCAGACGCCCCTCGGGCCAATCAGCAACAAGATGCATCATCCCTCCAAGTTTCCTCCAAATCGGACCCGTGGTGTCCGAGATATCATCACAAATGTCTCACCTGCTGACGTCATCATGGAGAGAACTAGAACATAGACAACGTCACCTTTGATTTCCGCCGGAGTATCTTTGGAGAAAGGCAGCGGGTCCGGCGAGAGGACCAACACCGCCAGCTTGCTGAAGACTAGCCCAAACACAGCCATGGCTAGGCCTTTGTTCTGGGTCTGGTCCAGGAAGTTGACCGGACTGTGGGATCAAACAAGAACATTTACACACGTGACACCCTGCGGTCCGAAATCCCATTGCGATAGACCAGCGAAGTGATGAAAACGAAGTGATGGTTCCTCTTTACCAGTCGTTTCGTCCTTTAAACACGTGAAACCGTGACGTCAGAAAATATCACATATCGACTTAATCTATCAAATAATCAAATGCTGAAATGCCAAATGAAAAAAATCTTTGACATTTTTTAATTGCTGCTTCAAAACCAAATAAAGAAATCCATATGAATTCAAAAGGTCTGAAGCAGAATAGCCAGCGTTGGCGTCGGACGTAGTTAGAGGCGTGAACATCATTTTACGGCCCGATTCATTTCCCCTTTGGTCGGACATGGCAGTGGAACCAGAATCACCTATTTGGGCAGAAAATGTACGTCACTTCGGTGGTCTGTGTGTGATTAAGGACCCACACTCACCTGAACATGCTGCAGGCTCCTCTGGTGAATCCGTGGCATGGTCTGTTTTTCCTGGCGAGGGCTGCTAGGATTAACATGACAACAAGCTAGGGGAAAGAATACATTCATTAGGACTGCTGTTATCCAGGAAGGCAGAGGAGCGAGGACACGCTGGACCACGAGACACCTCAACATGCCACACGTCTGATCAAGGCCCTGGTTAGGCCTGAGGGTCCGCACAGTAAATATGATCAGAAAGTCCCTGCGTGCCCGAACTACTAAATGGCTAACTAGATGGTATTCTGACTGTGCGTTCGCACCGCTAGCAACACATTCGACAAGTCACCGGAAGTCCGTTCATCTCCTATAGAGCCGAGCGACGTTTGGACGGTCAACAAGCTTGTCAGCTGAGAAAAGTTCAGTCGGCAACTCTCAACAACAACAACAACAACAACAATGTGAGAAAGCAGATGTTCGCGCTTCCTTGTTTCCCCTCAATCATAATGTGATTTTTGTTTCATGATCAATAGTTCTGCCTGGCGAATGCAAAATGGGTGAGCAGCTGAATTCCAGCCATTCAAAGCTTTCCAGTTCTCTTCAACTGTTATTTGAAAGACTACAGGAGTAAACGTCGGTTGTGGAGGTCGACAGCCTGTAAACGGCGCCGCATGGTGAGCGTCTTGTTAGTTCTGATCGATCCTGACCCAGCTGTCACATTTCACGGTCTTCCACTGGGCAGGGAAATTGGCCCATGAAGCATCTGGGAAAAGGAGAGCGGCCTTCCCTTGTAACTGGGCTAAATGATGGTAAACATCATTAAATTCAATGTCTGCCTGACGCTCAGGCAGCTAACGGAGTCACAGGAAAAACACTGAGCCAATGGAACGGAGAGACTGAAACGTCCCACGCTTTACTTGGAAGGAGAGGAAATAGGGAACTGTTTGGCGAAATGTTTGAAATATTTGCAATGCAATGTTTTTGCTGTACATATAGTACGTATATATACAGTATATTATACTTTGGAAGCCAGATCTGTATACTATTCCATAGCTTCCGAATCAATCAGTCAGGTTCCAACAGAGAACCGTGTGCATACTGTAGATAAATCACCTATTTCTTAAATGGCTATTTTTCTTTTTGTATACTCTACTTATATATATCTGTATCGTGGCTTGATATACTACTGTCAGAATTGTGAGTTGTCCTTGTATGTGCAAACTTACTTGGCCAATATAACCAATTCTGATTCGGATTGAGGTCATGCTGAAGTACTTACACTGTTTTCATGGTGGACTAAATCCACATCGAAGCGTCTCCTTTTGAAATCTCCCAACAGAGTATTCAGAACTCCCTCTTATACTCACAGATATTGACAGTATGCATATGTGGAAGATCCTGTCGTCCGCTGTGGGGTCACATGGTGGAATAACTCTGCGATGAAAGAGTAACCACAATGAAATAAGAACAACGGAACTCCTGCAAAGTCACTTTACAAATACAACCACAGTCAAATGTGAATAGTGACACGTGGCAGAATGGGAAATGTGGTCATGAACCTATTCAAATGGACAACGCAGATATTTTGCCACAATTAAAACGTATCTCTGTATGTACATACACACAACTAATGAATGTGATTGTCATTAGAACAGTAACGAATATGATTTGTGAACAGTGACGTGTAGTTTGAGGAGCGGTTTATTGCAAACAACAAAGCTGTAGACATACTATACTAATGATAGGCTTACTCTAAAAAATATATAACATAACCAAAACTGCATCGCTCGTAGGTTTAAGCTTAACTTCACATTCCCAGTCCAGAGAACAGATGATTTCCAGCTTGACTTGTGGAGCATAAACCAGTTCACCTCCATTCACCTCAGACATCTTCTGTCATGATTCCCCCCTTTTCCCCAGACTCACTCTTTGGGTGGTTTGGTTGGCTCTAGGTTGTTGGAGTACCAGTCGTAGTAGTCATATTCAAATGGCTCCGCTTCAACCTTGCTCTGATTCATCGTGGCTCTGTGGTCCAGGCAAACAGATCCAGATCCAGGTCCTCCTCCCAAAGACACCACAAAGCCCCACAGACGGTTAGGTACGGTAACTCGGAACTTGGCAGTCGGTGGCCGGCGAGGTGCTGCGGTTCCTCTAGTTGCTGCTGGTGGTGTAATGTGGCTGGTCTGGAGTTTAGACCCCAACACATTCCAGTCAAACTAAGAGCCTGCCACCACCGATTAAACTGCACATAGAAGAAGAAGAAAAGAGGGAGCAAGCAATGCCCAAGAAGGAGAAACGAGAGAAGAAGGGGGGACAAATGTCACTTCTTTGGCCAAAAGTGACTTCAAGTGATATTCTTGTTTGAGATGATAGTAACGTTCTGAAGGGGCTGAGCAATAATTCTGTGTGATGTCTTGGCGGGATTGGGTAACGTCGTTTAAGTATCGGAACGTGGCGTGAACCTGTTTGCCTTCCTCTGCCTGTTACTCAAGAGGCTAATCTGATCACACGATGCTTAAACAGAGGCTTCCTTTGTGTGAAAGGGGCTTGTGGGATGAAAAGGAGAATGTTGATCGTTTGATCAGGTTAGGATCACTGGGGTAAAGGATCCAGTTCCGCTGCAGATGTAGTGATCAGACTACAGTCCTCACCATTCACAAATTAGAGTCTACTCTCCATTTTGTGAATCTCAAACAAAATTCAAAGGTTCATTTTCAGGCATTGCTCTCAACGTGTTCTTCCAGAACGCAGTTCAAAGTGTCCTAATCACTGTGAGCTCAGTCATGTGTCTGCAGAGGCCCAGCTGACCTGACCCGCGGAGGGTTTCTGTCCCGAGGCCTTGCTCCAGACTTTCAACGGCTGTTGCTGCACCGTAACAGACTCGGCTACAGTCCTAGTAAGGTTATGTACAGTATTTTCGGTTGCAGTGCTGGTTTACTGTCCTAAAACAACCCTTGAACAAATGAGAGTATGGTGGAGACGATTGGTCGCCTCTATCTCACACCAGTGGCATTGTTAGTGCTAGCGTTTCGTCACATTAAGACTACATTTCCCATAAGCCCCATTGCTTCCTGTCCCCTCTCCCCATCCCTGAAGAGGATAAACCAGTTCAGAAATGTGTGATGTTTTATGGTTGGAGTTTTAACGTATGCCTCCTGGTACAGAACGGAGTCACCATTAAAGATACTCTGTTTTCCAGGAAGTAAACGTAATGGGATTTTGATACAAAAAGGACATACTTTTTTTTCTTTTTCGTATGTATTGTTAACTAGGTTTATATTATGGTCTGGAAAATTAACTAACAGGGTGGAAAACATAATTCTGCATTTCATTGTGACTTTAGATGAGTCTGGTCTGTGTAGTGAACTGAACATCTCATCGGTTGGTCAAGGTCTGCACCATGTAACACACACTCACACTCACACACACACGCACACACACGCACACACACACACACACACACACACACACAGCTACCCAATCGTCCCTTTCTGTCTCTACTGTCAACTATTGAATAATAGTCCCTCAAAAACAAAACAAAAACCTCCCTTTGCCCGCTTGCATTTTTAATACTCCAATTTCTTTATGGTCCTGTTGTTATGAACTCTCCCCCCCAACAACGGTACTGGTTCCCATGGAAACCCCCAGGCTGCACTGCATCCAGGCATCCATCTGTTAACAAGAGACCACGTCGCCTCTCCAGGGAAGATGGGACTCCGGCCTTTAACTGGCCTCCAAATTACCGTTCAAAGCCGTAATTGGAATGTAGATGCAAACCTTTTTGCTCATTCCTAAGAAGCTTTTCAAAGGTTCATACGCTTTTACTGAGGTTACTTATTAAACTAGCTGATCCGAAACAGACAGATGCTGTACCAATTAGAAGTAGGACGTTTCAAAATTATTTGTCAAATTGCTTTTGTACTTGTTTACAACTGGAAACGTTTGCTTCTTTATTCTCTTCTTTCTTCTTTTCATTTTTAAGCCGTGTTAATTCTGTTTTTATGTATGTAGCTATACCTCTGGTTTATGTAAGGTGTCCTTGAGTATCATGGAAAACACTACACATGATTAGTATTAGTATTATTAGGATATTTTGGTCACCAGTTATCCACTACTGTGTGTGTGTGTGTGTGTGTGTGTGTGTGTGTGTGTGTGTGTGTGAGAGAGAGATGGAGGGACAGGGATGAGGAGATGGATGGGAGGTGAAGAACAAGTGGTGAAGTGAAGGCACGGTTTTGAAAAGAAAGGCAAACATGTCCTGTCTGTTTGAGTTCCCCCTCCCCTTCAGAAAGCACCA
>OMOT01041233.1:0-14905 GCA_900312575.1 Acanthochaenus luetkenii | reverse complement strand
AGGTAATATGACCTCTGTCCGTCACGTGTCTTGTTTAATCTAATCATGCTTATTGATATAGCTCATTTATACAAGCATGTTTCAAAGGGCTTCACGTAGCGTCATCATATACATACTACATCATATACTACGTCATATACGTACTACATTATATACTATGTAATCTAGTACATTCTACATTATATACTACATCATATAAGTACTACATTATATACTACATCATATAGTACATACTACATTATATACTACGTCATATACGTACTACATTATATACTATGTCATATAAGTACTACATTATATACTACGTAATCTAGTACATACTACATCATATACTACATCATATAAGTACTGCATTATATACTATGTCATATACGTACTACATCATATACTATGTCATATAGTACATTCTACATTATATACTATGTCATATAAGTACTACATTATATACTACGTAATCTAGTACATACTACATCATATACTACATCATATAAGTACTGCATTATATACTATGTCATATACGTACTACATCATATACTATGTCATATAGTACATTCTACATTATATACTACATCATATAAGTACTACATTATATACTACGTCATATAGTACATACTACATTATATACTACGTCATATACGTACTACATTATATACCATAACAGCACACACTCACATCTATGTGCAATTTAGGGTCTTCAGTTCACCTGACCTGCATCTCTTTGGACTGTTTACATTACATATTACATTGCAGGCATTTTAGCTCGTTGTTGCGCCGCTGTCTATGGGCTGAAACTGTGCTGCACCGTGTTGCACCTCAATAAGTGGTGTAAAGGCAGTGTGCTTTGCCATCATGAAATAGTTACCGCCCCTCCCCAAGTACAGATGGGTGCTCTGTTATCACGCTCTTGCTCTTTGGCACCTTTCCAAGCCGTACACCAGGCGGAGACTAGGCTGGAAACAGCATGGTGTTGGTATTAGAGCAATGATCCTAGATATAAACGTCATTCCATCCACCTGTTGGTTTCAGCTGCTGACCCAGTCGCAGAGGGCGCTGTCCAACATTCACACACACCTCTCAAGTCTGGACAGAAATGCTCTCCCGCAGTTTCCCAAGGCTGAGGTATGTCATGATGTGCAACAGTGCAGCACAAGGCACAAAATGGCCGCCGGATGCAGTGTGCCTCTCTAATAATGTTTCTCACATACAGAAATCACTCAGGGAGGTTCAGCAGATACTCAACACCACAGAGGGCAACTTTCATCAGCTGGTGGCGCTACTGAACTGCCGAAGTCTGAATAAGGTCACTCTAGGCTCAGAGTATCTCATGTAGATTCATATATTGGACTAATATAACCCCCATAGGATCTGTGCTAAGGACCAATAACAACATACTGCCAGGTTCCTTTCTGTAGTTTCTTTGTTTTTCACAAATCTCTCTCTCTCTCATTTTCTTTCCCTTTCTTCCAGGACTATATTGACTCCTTGAAAGGTCTGTGCTATGATGGGATGGAGGGATTGCTCTACCTCTCCCTTTACTCTTTCCTGTCTGCTCTGGCCTTCACCGCTATCCTCTGCTCTCTGCCCAGTGCCTGGAGGAGCTTCCCCAGGTGAGAGAAAGAGTGCGAGTCTCTGTCTGTGTGTGTGTGTGTGTGTGTGTGTGTGTGTGTGTGTGTGTGTGCGCGTGCATGTGCCTCAGTACCAGTACAGTCTGCAGTGCATGTGGGAGTCGTGCAATAACTCTCAAAACCTTTTATGCAGAAGTTTGTGTGTTCAATGTGAAAGAGAAAGTCGTGTAAAATGTTGCCACTTAAGAGTAATTCATGTTATTGTTTTGTTTGTATTATTTTCTAATATAAAATAGGTCTCAGCAGGACATTTTCATGTACATAGGTACATCGTTATTGACCTTTCACCCTCCCACACTATATACTATACATTACTTGCCTCAAACATTGTGGGAAGAAGAAAAAAAAGTGAGGCGAGACAGATGAAATAATGAAATAGATTTACCAACAGTAGTGAAACGTGTTTCAGAAGTCCATCACCTTTGGACATTCCCATATCATATGTAAAAAGGTTTCCGGCTTTGCATAGGAGCAAAATGTACAATCGGGAATCTATACATCAGTTTCCTGATTGTTCATTTGGAAAAAGCCTCCAAGGAGGAAGATAGTATCTATGTTAATCTATTTTCATGAATGGTTTAGTGATCCCGATTTCTTTATGAAACAATACCATTTGACAATACACTAGAAAAAGAGTCCATCTTGTCCCACAGTGTCCTGACGGATGTACACCCCCCTGCTACTAACAATGGGGCGATCATCCAGAAAACAGATCATGATTACAAAATGTGGGAGTTTCTGCATGCCACAAATGCTGAGTATTTGCTGCTTGGCATAAAGAGGGTATTGTTGATGATCGGCCCAAACGTAGTCTTGGAAAATGTCAAAAGAACATTGGCATAAACAAGTTATATCACAATATGTTCAACCTTCACGCATAAATGACTGGGAACAAACCACTCAACCCTCTGACATCTTTGATCCCTGCAAGGTAGATAGTTTGATTCGTGGTTACTTCTACGGCCGGATCATTTTAATGTAACTCCCGTTATTTTTGTGCAGGTAGAGTTTAGCACCCATGTCTTAGGTAGCAGTAGCCCAGGTTTGTAGAGTCTGGTGAGAGTGGATGTAAAACATTCCTCTAACACCTGCATTGGACTTCTGTTTGCTCTCCCTAGACTATGGCACAAAGGATTGTTACATCACATCCTGTGTATTGGTAAATGTGGTTTTGGGGAATGTCAGTATTTTGTGGTGAATTTTGAACATATCACAACCGTATAACTGAACGCGGTTGTGTGAAGCCATTCGTGTGAACTGTATGTCAAGAAAAGGCACGAGTGCATCTGAGAGCTGCGAGCTAAAGCGGGGGAGTATAATGAATATGCAACTATGATAAACAACACAGCTATGAAGTAAACAAGGTGTAAAGACTCAATAGCATGAGCAGAACACGGGATACACATGGTACCCATCATTCCTCTGCTCACACATTTCTTTCTCTCTCTCTCTCGTGGACGGTGACAGTGACTCAGAAGAGTATGAAGATTCGGACAGCGAGAGTGAGGACCCCTTCACCTCCCATCAGGCACGTAGACAGACGTCCACGGGGTCTCAGCGAGGGGCCATGCCGCCCTTCTATAATTACCCGGGGGCCGGCTGGACACCCCCCTTTTCTAGCGCGCCGCCCCTCCCGTGAGTAACACAGACACACAGACATGCAGACAGACAGACAGACAGACAGAATAAGGCCCCGGATGCTGCAGAAGGAGGAGGTTGCCCTTAGACACTGTTTTAGCATCAAGCTTGTATTTCTGTTTCTCAGCATGTTGCTGTTTGAAGATAATGAGCTGATCCTAGATCTGTACCTAAGGGCAACTTCTACACAGATACCCCCCAAGAGCAGGGATTTGACCTAGGTCCAGTATGCAGTATGCCAACACACAGTATATATATATAATACACACAGAGACTGACTGAGCACCTTTGCTTGTCCGGAGTACAAAGAAGACACATAGTTGTTACGGTAAATACATTCAGCTTGAAAACACATATTTCCCATTTATATTAGTACTGATGGCAAACATAACAGATTTTGGACACCCACCCTCACAAGTAAAGAGATTAGGTGAGGACAGTACAGTCAGCCAGGTTTACACACTGTTGTCCCTATAGAGACATGTAGGAATAGTCCAAAACCACAGAGCTGTCAGGTTAAGCACATGCAATGCAGACAGACACACAGACAGGTCAATGTGGACTCCAGTGTAGGCAGAGAAACAGACACAACAACCAGAGGTCTGTCTGTCTGTGTGTCTGTCTATTCGTCTGTCAGGCGTTCCAAGACAGACGTGCAGTCCGCTCGATCATTTCACAGATCTTGGTTGTGTCTCAAATGGCGTCCTATGTTCCTACACAGTAGTAGACTACTGCTGTATGGGGGGAGTGCGCCATTGACGAGGCTGCGCTCGTAAAAACTCCGGCGATGTGAGGCTCAGGTTGACATAGGTAACCCCAACCACCCACCCCCATCATTCTCATCTATCATCCACACTGTGGCGTCCAGTCTCACGTGATCAAATCTCTCCGATTTCATTCCCTCTATCTGTCCTTCTCTTTTTATTCTTTATCGTGCCTTCTTCTTCCTTTTGTGTTGCTTCTCCCTCTTCCTCACCTCTTTATCTCTCTTCCCTTTCCGTCTCATTGAACTTTCCAAGTTTAGTTAGTACTCTGAGAAATGTGCTCTCTACCTAATCTTATAGCATAGAACACTACCCGCTCTAATAACAGCGGATCATCTTGACCGCTCCCATATCTAGTATTAACACAAGGATACTGACTAAAGCTAATTGGTCCAGAAATTAAACCAACACTAAAAAATACAGTCCACTACTCTTAAATGGAATTACTTGAAATTGCTTTAACAGCTTTCTGGGGTTTAGCATGTAGATAACCAGATTAGGAAAAAAGCATTATAACTCAAATGGAACTGGTGAGCTGCAGTCCCAAGTTATAAGTGCATGTAAAGTGCATCAATCAGGAGTGGACTGTACGCCTCCGAGCCCAACAGCCTAGTGTGAAGCCCACTAATACTAATGCCACTAGTTACAGAGCTCTGTATTGCCCCGCGCCATATTTCTAATCACTCTTCCTCCCTTTTCCCTCTTACCTCTCATTGGCTCCCTTCCCCCCGTCTTTCTCAACGTGTCTCACCCCTTTTCCCCTTTCTTGTTCGTCCTCCATTCCTCCTGTCCCTCTTTCTGGCCTTGTCTCTCTCTATCTCTATACAGGACTCCAAACGTTTCCTCCAATGGCAACCCTGGCTATGAGAGCTTACCCTTGACTGACAGGCAGTCCCCACCCCCCTCTGTGAGTTCCTCTGTTCTTGTGACATCATCATAATCTGTGGCATTCATCATCACCGCTAGTGTACTTTTGACCATTGACAAACGGACTAACGTGGCGGTGAGCCTTAAACCTCGCAAGACCCAGTGGGCTGGACATTATTTGTTACAACGCTCAAAATCGGGCAAAAATGTGAAATGTAATTAACAATGCTTCTACTGTTAGTTTGGAACATTAGACATTCTGCATAATCAATGCACGAGTGCTGGTCAGAGAGTGAGCAGAACACGCGCTGTGTACCATTCTTGATGAGTTGATCTTCACGTGTGAATAATTGCATTTTCTTGTCTTCTTTTTTCTCAATATACCTCCGGATCTTCACCAACATCTCCTCTGTTGAATCGCGTCATGTTTTCTGGATGTACAGTACTCTCCCAGCATGCTGACTGGTTACGCGGGTAGTCAATCACATCCCAACCCTGCCCACTCGAGGAACCTGTATTCACGTTGATTATTTTTTGTTAGAAAATATATAGAAAAGAAAGTTTAATTTTCATATGAATGGACACTTTACTGAAATGAAAAATAACTAATCCAAATAAACTGAATGCTAGATGTGACTTAAAGGTGTGTGACATCAGTACCATTGAATATTATGATTAGAAGCACTTAAAAGAAACAGGACTAAATGGGACTGTTGAAATAACTCGCAGTGAGCTATAATGCTGGATGGGTAGTATGGTTATGCAAAGGTGTGAACCAAGTTCACTGGGTCAAACTCATTTCTGTTCCCTAGTCTGTCCAACGTCTGTGTGAACTGTGAACAGTTGTGAGACAAGCCAGAATGGTATTGACGTTACTACATTGTAGTCTTATATTCTTAAATGTATTGGTACCACCAATTTATTTTCAAGTTTTTATATAAATATTGTTAGAGAAAAGCACTGGCACGTAGCAGTTCCCTCACTTGGTATAACTTTTGATTTTTTTATAGGTGGGAATTCTGTATTTTCCTTGCATTACCTTCTGGTATGATTCTGTATATTTCACTGTCTATATAATATCTGAATAATCATGGACATCTGGTCTTATAAGATAAGATTGAGGGTTATTAAGACCCTATTTTGAAAACTGAACTACCACTGCCAGTCAGTCTTGAGTAGAGAACTACAAATCCCATGCAATGACAGCAGGTACATAGCAATATGACTCTTGCTACTGGTGCTGCAGTAGCCCTACCGTAACTAGCAATAATAACTATGTATAGCATTGGGTTTCAGAGATCTCTACAAGATGTTTTGTGTATATAGTATGGTATGTTGGAGATTTCATTAAATTCCCCTTCCTTGCCAGCTGACCTTGTTAACCCTTGAATTGAGTTTGTATGGTATTATCAATGCTCCTTTTGAATGGCATCCTTTTACACTCGAGTCTAATATAAATAAAAAGAACTTCAATAACCTTACGCTCAGCTGGTCATCATCATGCCTAGATATCAATGCACTGTAACCAACAAACACACAGCATGCTTTACAATAGGATAAAACAAGAGATCAAATGTTTAATATAAATAGTGCCAGTATCACAAACTTCTGAGTTTTCTTGTTCATGTGTAAGTTAGTCACTAGTGTGTACCACAGACAGTCCTATTCACTTGGATATGCATAGATCGATACGAGAGACAGATGGACAAAATAAAAACAATAGGTATTAACATACAGTTTCTGCCTCACCAGCCATTGCCTTCACAGTACCTATGTGCCTGTATGAACACAAAGACAACCACTTCTAACAAGTCTAACTCTGCAGTGCATAGAGTAACAACAAAGATGGGGAGAGATGGTGCATTCAGGTGCTCTATGCCAATTGGAACAGTGGTACATTTTGACAAGACCGACTCGTGGCGCTTGGATCCTAACAGACAGGACCGGTGAGATCTTATGTGGCAAATACAATTCAACCATTTTCTCTTGATGTCCGTGGATTGATAGTGTTTAGGTAGTCAGAGTAGGACAATTATCATTATTGCAGATGATGTTTCATGCATAGTGTTTGCAATTTCCCCACGACAAAAAGGTGCAATATCAGTCATATATCACAACTCAAGCATCATCAAACTAGCCCATATTTACCACTCGGTTAGTTTGGGTGCACCTTCCCATTGTTAAACAAATGTACCATGAGTAGGGCGGACAATGCAGGCGTATGCCACATGGGTGATATCAGAACAACAGCTACCACTGTAACGCAGTTCTTCGTTTCACGAGTAACCCCTCGTCTTTGCTTCTCTTTGGAATTTCCTCTGTGTTTGTGTGCAGATATGTGTGTGTAATATATTCATAGTGTATTCCCTGAAGAATTTTCTCTAAAGAGGTGTCTGTTTTAGAAAATGCTTGTCTTTTTCCAAGAGCAGTTTTCTCCGTACTATGTGAAGGTATGTTGTGTCCCACGGTATCACTTCTTGGGGTTGTCAGAGTTCAGCCACGAACCGTCCTCCTCCACCTCGCACCAGACAACCAGAAGCATCTCTGCCACATCCTGAGAAAGCTGTGAGCTAAGAAATGTACTAAAGGAGAGTGAGAAAGCAAGGAAGACAGATGAGGAAAGGGTGGGAGAGACACAAGCAAAGACGGAGAGCAGATTATTAAGAGTGCGGCGTACCAACACAAACAAACAGACAGTGATATAAGCCCCATGTGACCAATCATATGCAATGACTCACTCACTGGGGCAGAGTTCAGGCAGGAACACTCAGAACACCAAATCCTACTCTAGCTCTAATTCAGAATAGCCCCACATACAGATTGCATCTCTGTTCTAGAGAGACCTAGTAACATTTTGGTTGTATCAAGGAGAAAGGAAATGCTCCTTTCCCACATCCAGTCCATTCTTACCGTAGTTCTGCTTCTCCCCCGATGCAGACGGGACTCTTCAGTTTTGAGTCCAGGTTGTAGTACTGTCCGTTGACTTGCCGCACCGCAAGCCAGTGCCGCCGTCTGAGTGGGAGGGACACTATCCCGAGCGACACACGTGACGGAACATTAAGTATAAAACCCTGGACCTTTGACATGCAAAGGCTCTCTAATGATCTGTATTAAAAAGAGAGAGAAAGAGGGTATTAAACTAAAATTCCACCCTCGGACACGCTAAAACCGTTATTAATCATATCATCAATCTGATGTGCAGGGCATTTTGGTATACCCACTTTCGCCTCAACCTGCCTCGTCTACATCTACTTCAGTTAGTAACTTCCTCCATTTGCCCCCCAGAGAACGGGCGTGAACATGTGGCATCCAGCTGTTGGTTTTACGTGTAGGCGGAGAGAGCGATAGCAATGGTAAGAGCAAGAGGGCGAGTTTTTCCAGCCAAGAAAACGTGAGAGTCGCGTCCCTTACTCAGAACGCAACATGCCTTGAGCCTGCGTTGCATTCTGGTCTATAGAGGCCAGGCCTATTGAACGTCGGCGCAAAATGGCGAGTCTAGAGAGAAGCCCTTGCTCTTTGATTCTGAGGGGCTGACACCAACACCTGCCATCTAACGTTGATGTTTTCTGCTATCGGTTTCGTGGTGTTTCTCATCACACAGTTCAGTGTGTCTCACCCACCTGCGTTTGTCCCACCATACTGCAGCCAGGTCTCTGCTCTGTAACGCTGCCATGATGACGTTGACGTCATAGTTCCCCGTGCCTAACACCGAGCGGTGTGGGTTCACCACACACTGTGGAGCTAGCCTGTACAGGAGAGGGAGAGGGAGGGCAGCCATAGCAGTAACTTTGGTCAGTAACAGAAAGACTATACCAAAAAACACAAAAACATGTTAAAAGCGTAGTTGCTGTATCTGAAGCTGTCGGGATGTGTACACCTGAACACGGAAACACAATTAAGTTCTCTGACGCGTTTTAGTCCCAACAGATGAGTTGCTGACTGAATTCAAAACGAACACACACACACACACGTTGAAAATGTCACCGTGAACCTACCGTTTGCATATGTCGTCGGCTGTCTCCTTGGTGAACACTCGCTCCTGGAGAACGTTGTTCAGTGCGTGAATCGCGCACAGCTCCAACCTTTGCTTCTCGTGAAACACCTCTCCTTCGCTCATACTAAGACTTACGACACAAGCACACGTAGATAAAACAGTAAAAAAAAAAAAAGCTAGCTAGCTAGCTAGCGGAAGAAAAAACATGCAACACACTTGCATTGCCTTTATGCAGGCTGACTTAAAAGTCGTCAGCAACGCGTCGCTTACCGTGGTGGAAGCTAACAGTTACAAAAACCGCGACAAAGTGAAATATTAACCGAAAGCAGCTAACTAAATCTACTGAGCATAAACCTGCTGACAACGCGACTCCCAGTTAAAAAATGCTGGAGTCTGACAGCTAGATCGGGAAACCGGAAGCAGAGCCGTTGTTGTTGTTGTTGTGCCGTTGTTACGCCCATTCCACGGTCACAGCAGCACTGGACAATGCGTCGCTTTAACCCTTACTGATTTGATTAAACTCGTTTAAATGAAACCAAAATGCAATAGAGAACATATTTGTTTGATTACGCACACTGCACACAAACGGTCTCTTCTTATTTTATTTTTCTTGCTCTGCTGCTGCTTCTTCTTCGTGCGTATTTTCGGCCGTGTCTAGACGCTTCAACGGCCTGATACTGCCCTCCATCGATGAAAATACTCAGATCGATTCCACTATGATTTTAAATCCTGTGGTAATAAGCCCGTTGTATGTAAACAACAACAACAACAACCGACAACTGAATCAATTCATAGTTCTTGTTATGTCCAAAAACTAAAAAGAAGAAATCCCTAAATCTGCCAATTCTTTGAACAATACCTCTCTTGTGTTTCCTGCATGACATGCTGTAGGCTACTGTTTCTAGACCGCCTTGCTCATACAAACCATCTGAATGTTTACCAGCTACTTTTAGACAGCTGCCTAACCCCACAGTGAACCCAGTCTCAGTCTAGTTAATTGAAGAGCAGCAGCCCTGTCTCCCCCGGGACAACTGTTTTGGTTCTTTACTGACTCTTGAATTATAAAATAATGTCTCCCTCTTTTCTCAGTGTTCCACATTTCCTGACATTTCTTCTTAAAACTGACTTGACTTTAATCATACAAGACACCCATTTAAACAGTAATGTCCTTTTTCTTTCTTCTTTTTTTCTGTCCAGCTTTTCATTACCTTGAATCCCAGAATGACCCGGGACCCATAGAAACCCTAAACTTCTCTATTCGATAAAACGCATTAAAAATGGTCTGGAAAAGGCCTTGGATTACCCAGCAAGGCTGCAGCAGAATCATAACAATAATCATTTGGTTTCACCTCCTCAACCCATCATAATGCCCATGTTATTGCCATTAATTCATAAGCAAATACTGACACCCCATCTGTTATCCGCTTGCCCTGTTGGATTTCAAGTTGGGTTACATTTATCAAACCCCATCCTGACACTTTCTGGATCCTTCACAGTACAAATGGTCTCAGCCAGACTATGAGGTCTCAAAATGTGGACATTGTGTTGAAGCGCTCTCTAGTGCCGAGTTCGATATTATTAGTGTGCTTGCTTCAGCAATGGACTGCAGTGTTCCTGGATAGCTTTGATATGCTGGAGTGGAAAGTTTGATCATGTTGTTGAGGAAATTTACATTGACTAAGTGTATGAGTCTCTCAAAGATTTGTCAATACGGCAAAGTAACAGTAACAGTCCGAAACTCTGAGTCTCATACACGGTCCACATATGAAACAATGTCAATTTCGAAGATAACATAAAATGATTTGTAGTAATTATGCTATATATCCATTTAAATTACAACTTACAATCAGATGGAACATGAACTTCACTGCCACTGTATTGATGGACTAGGATCACCTATTTGTAATATATCGATATATTTGATCAGATGTTAGGCCTTCACTGAGTGTGCTGCAGTGTTTATACATAATAATAACCTCCCATATTTTTAGCAGAACCACCCTATCTATCTTGGTATACGTCATTAAATGGTTTTAAAAAATATATACAAAATAAAAAAGATGCCTGGGTAATGCAATCTGGGTTGTAGCACAGAACAGTGAATGGGTGATGTGTTTGGTTTGGGTTGTTGTATTGGGCAGTAGATGGGGATTCCCTGCAATATGGGCAATTTTGGTTTGGGATACAGTACCTAATGTGAACAAGTTTGTCATTTGATGGGGCTATTCCTACAATTTCAGACATAAATACAAATATATATAAATTGGCCAAACCAGACCATATCAATGTGCATATTTTGCAAATTTGTAAGCATTTAATGAGACACACCAAGATCTATGGGAGGGCACAACAGAGATAATTCTAGTTAGCAAAACTTTTTATTTGTGTAGGGTGGGTGTGAGTTTTTCAAACACACCTATGGCTGGGTAGTATGAGTGATACTTCCGACTTTGTGTGGCTGATAGAGCTGCCACCCACAATGCAACGACGAATGCTGAATCGTGATTGGTTACATTCTCCCTACGTTTCGTGTTCCTAAGATGCTCATTGGTCCAAGAGAGTAGGTTAAATCGAGGATCGTATTTTTGTTCCTGTGTCAAGGAAAAGAAGAAAAGAGCAGTTGCTAACCCTAAGTTTTCATCAACGAGCGTTTGTAAAACGTTAGCGTAACATTCTGTATATAATTGACACCAGATAAACATCCACACGACTAAGCTACATATCTTTTGAAGACATGGTAAGTCCAACAGCTCAGCATACTGCTAATGGCACTAACGTTAGCCGCTAGCTTGATCTGATTTTAGCTGTCGCCAGCCGTCGATCTTTACTTATTCGGGTTATGTCTATTTACTGGAATCTCTGACGTTAATCAAGATTCCCTTGCTACAGCTTATCTAACAAATAAATTGACTACGACAAATACTGCATCACGGAAACTTTTATGTTATTTTAAATCCAGCCAGTAGCGTTACCTAATTTCAGCTAATCTTGCTAGCTAATGAAAACGCTAACGTTAGTTACATAGCAAGCTAACGTTGACTCAAGCTGGCTGGCGTTAACCAGCGTCACGATTGCGTTAGCTAACGTTAGCTTCCATTACATTGTTTACGTCAGATGACGTAACTTATAGCCTTAACCGAAAGCCTTAACTGTTAAAACTTGTTAAAAGCTTCATGGAGGTAACTAACGTTAATGTTTTCTCATGCTGTAACAGCTGCTGCCTGAAAGGGGGAAACTTAAGTCCAACCCCAAAAAAATTAGGGTCGTCATTCCCAGGGTTTCAGACGATTATCGATATTATGAACACCGACAACTCTTACCTAAACCTAGAAACTGTCTTGTCAACGTCACCAAGAGGGAAAAAATAGAGTTTCTCCATTGACAATTTCCTGAAGGCTGGCTTTGTGGGTTGGAGCTTTTACGTTTCAGGGGATCTTCATTTGTCATTGAGTTACAGCAATGAACCAGTGTGTACATTTCCTGATTTAATAAATAAAAAGTCACACTGGTCTCGTTACATTTATCATTAGGGCTATTATGTTTTGATGTAACTATCCCATATTTACAAAGGTGAACTTCGGTCAGTGAAGCAGCTTCAGGATTTCTCTCGTAGCACCTTTGTCAAAAGACCCTCTGCTTTCTTGTTCCTAGCTTTTTGAGAGACCGGTTCACCTTCACAAACCTAGACTACTATTAACGATCATAGTATTAACACATGTGAATTGTGTTTTTCACTTGAATAGTATCCATATCAGTACAGCACAACCTGACTTGGCTCTTTTATCTCCCTCAGAACTCCAATGTGGAGAATTTGCCCCCTCAGGTCCTTCGCTTGGTATACAAAGAGGTTTCAGCTTTAGCAGCAGACCCCCCTGAGGGCATCAAGATTTATCCCAGTGATGAAGATATCACTGAACTGCACACAGCCATTGAAGGACCAGGTAAGGGTTAAATGCATGTCATAAGACTGTTTTATTAAATAGGATAATGAACGTTTTTGTTTTAAATCAGCTCAGCAGTGAATACAGGAAGGAACAGGGCCTGAAATTAACACCCGACCACACGCCAAATGCAGGTACATTTTGCCACTGGATGGTAAAATTGGCATGCTGCCAGCCACGTTGGCGGCTAGCCGACTAGCATTGAGAAATTATTTTGTAACTACATAACAATATTTCCATATTAAATCTTCAAGGTATATGCTAAGGTTGCCAACCGTCCCGTAAAATACGAAATCGTCCCGTAATTGATGATTAAATGTTGCGTTGTGTTTTGAATCGATGCGGGACGAGATTTGTTCCAAACACAGGAAATGGTAATAGATGAGCGTATTTGTAGCAAGCGGTCATCCTGTGCAAGGCTTCCTCTCCCTACTAGTAGCCCACCCTCTATTATGTCTGCCACGGTTGCCCCAGTTACGACAGACACCGGCAAAGGGGGGTAGGGATTCATTTAAAAAGTTTTATAGATCGTTCTATTTATGTCTAATGTTCATTGTTAATAAAGCACTTAAAACTTCAAGTATGAATCTGTGCTTTCATGAGTGGCACAAGTTCAAATAATATCACTGCTGCACATGAAATCTAATCAGGAAAATTGTTTAAAAACATTATTTAAAATCGAAATCTGGTGGATTGGGGTCGCATTTTTTTTGCATTTAAGGTGGCAACCCTATATATGGCTCCATTTACCAGCTGTAAGACAGACCAGCCCTGCTACGTGTCTTTGTTATCGTTGGGCAATAAACCATCATGGCGATTTACATCAACAAGAAAGTAGAGTAGACCAAGGCTTTTTCCTCCTGTCCAGAGTGTGTTGGCTGCAATCGTGTTGTTTAAAGTCAGCGGTTGACGTCTGTTGCCTCGGTTGTGTCGGGTGGAAGTATCTGCTTCTTTCTGCCTCCTTGATCGGGTTCTTGGCCAAACTCACTACACTCCGTCTGACGAAACAAATTCGTCAGACGTGACTGATGACTGACTGATGCACTTCTGCTTGGTATTTTGCCAGTGGGGTTTGACTATTTACATGACCCTGACAACACTTGAGTTTTTTGGGTTCTGACTGTCAAACCACTACATAAAAAATGGAGGTGGAGGAAGAGCTGTGTTTGAGCCTTGAGTAGGGATGGCCCCCGAAACCCGGTTCTAAACGGGAACCGGTTCTGAATTAGTAAAAACCGGAGTATCGATAAGATCCGGCGTTATCGGTTCTGCTATCGGTAGGTACTCGAAATATTATGGCGTGAGATTTATATTGTGGCAAATGTGTTCTTCGAGGAATTAAACGTCCCGAACACAATCTAGTTTGCCGCTTTCTCTGGCTCTTTCTCTTTCTGCGCGAGGGGCGCACACACAAACTCGCTCACACACAGAGTATACAAAATAACACTATATGGGAGATCATCTGTCAGAAAGTAAACTGCCAGTTAAAGCAGTGATGAAGAAAAGAGAGAAATAAGACACGTTTGATTTTCTTTAGTGACTGAATGTTTCGTTTGGTTAAAATAGGCTACAATAAATGTTAGAGCTGTAATGGATTGTTTTGTGACTGCAGTAATATGTTTTTCAGAATGATTTTTCTGGGCGTAAATTAGAAATTGTAAACTGTAAAGTCCATGAAACTAAATCCCCTTCATGGTGATTTCTCACGTCTTGGAGATTGTAAGGCTGCCTTCCTCGAACTGGGGAATTTCCCACCTCGTAGTGAAACTATGACGCATTTTGGATTAAAAATAACTTTGAAAGGACATCAATACCAAATGAGTAGCATGTGAGTATTGACGTATCGATACCAGTTTTGATCCGCCTATCCCTAGTGGACATTCCTTTCCCAATTTAGCCGCATAATCAGCAGATGGTTACTACTACAAAATATATTATATTAGAATAATAATAATATAAAATAACCACACACCTCTAGGGCTGGGTATCGCCATTGATTTGCCGTAAAGCAGTTCTGCTGCTTTTTTTGCGGCAATGGCGATAGAGGAAAATATCTACAATGGAAATTTTTCTATC
>OMOT01041226.1:0-14144 GCA_900312575.1 Acanthochaenus luetkenii | reverse complement strand
TTCGAGCCTTGGGTCTGTTGGGCGCTCCCTGTCCAATAGTGCTGGGGAACTTACTTAGCCACCCGCAGACAAACACTGAAGGTTCTCCCAGGGATAAACAATGATCTGTGTGTGTGTGTGATTTGACCCCCCCCCCCTTCAGCGAACGCACATTTTCTGCACGTCTCTAATGGATGCCATTTCCCTCTTGGAGGCGTTTCAAAGATGGCTCGTTGTCAGACAATGCCTTATTCCTCCCTCCCATTGTTGACATGCAATCCTCACATGGAGGCCTAAGCCACGTTTTATTTCTGCACTAACACGAATACATGGTAGCTGATGAATTTACTGATCGCGTCCAGCATATGAGATTTTAGGACCAATTGATTCCAATCGGACTGTCCCTCTACATGTATATATACAGTGGTGGATACTTCAATGTCAATAAATACATAATGAAAGCAAGGGTGGATTGGGTCAGAATGGGCACACACACCGCAAGACAAAATGTCACCCATTGAGAAGACAAGAAAAGTAAACTGAAATGAAAGCAATGGGAGAACATGACATTTATTTAACCTCGCAACATCTGGCCTTGTACAAATCAAATCGATATTTAATAAAAACGCAGGGGAATTGGCTTTTGGAGAGCTGGATGTTTAACCGTCTGGTCGTTTATCTGAGAATATTTAGCAGCTCAGGAAAAAGCTTTGCTCTTTGAGGATAAGCTTGGAATATCGCGCTCCGAGATGATTTACGTACCTATTTGGAGAGAGCAGCTTGCCTAAACCCCTCGTTCTCCCCCCGCCGCTTGTTTTCAACAAGCATATGTGCAACATTCTCTGTTCCCTATATTTCTATTAGTCATTCAAAAATATTGGCTCATGGCTTTACGTGAAGATGGTGGTGGATATTAAAACATTAACTGAACTGCTAGCAACAGATCATTTCAGCTTAGCCTTTGAGTTCGGGGTGAGTCTTAATGAAACAAAGACAAGAGACTAAACTCCCTCCTCTCTCTGGAGGGGAATGAACCATGGCAAAAAGAGATGGAGCTAGCATCATTTTAGAGGTAGAGTATAACTAGCTACTTTGGATAAACTGAATCACTGGGAAGGACACAGGTCTTGCTATACATTGCCATCACTCAAACCTGCAACCTGGCCATTGAGTTAATAAACATGAACAAATTCAAACTGACTGCAAAGCAATAACAGAGATCAGGTCTAAAAATACACGTTTGAGTCTGTGACAATATTTGGGATTGCATCAAAAGCTTCTCAGTGGATTAAGATTTCTTCCAGGACACTGCTTGCATCTTCAAAATGATTCAGTAAAAAAAAAAAAGGCATGATAATATCAGACTCAAAGAGCTACAGCGCAGCGTGCTCTGCAGTCCAGATATCTTACCCTATCAGATTAACAGAGGCAAAGGGCAGGCTGTCAAAAACCATTACCATATGTAATCCCCTTCTAGATTTCAAAGGCATGTCGACAGGGACTGTCGGCATGGCAGCCTGTCACGGCGATCTGAAGATTGGGGTAAGCCTGATGTTTAATTAATGATGTTGGGCCATTCTGTCACAGTTAGCGAGATGCACAGTCAAACATACAGGCCTCTGCCTCTGCCAGAGAAGATTGGTTGCACCAGTTCACACTGGCAGACACCTTTGGAGGCCCTCCGTTCTGCACCGGGATGCTGAAATGTGATCCACAATGTTACGTCACGGGTAGGAGCATAGGGAGCACTGAGAGTCAGCCAAAAGCGACACTCGATGCCGGTCAGGTGACATGCATGTCCAGATATGCAGGCAGTTCGACACGGCCTTGCTTTGACATTTCTACGAGCATTTTGATTAGAAAGGTGAAGGGCACAAGACTTTACAGTAACAAGCCGTGATGTTTTCATCTAAATAAATGTCCGTTTTGCTATTCTATCCCTGATTGATTTAGCACAATAGTGAGTCAACCTGTGTCCAGTTAATTAAAGCTTTTACATTAGCTGTTGTATTCAACACCCGGGTAGTTCTTTCCTGGGAAAAATCCTCTGGTGCACAGGAAGTGACACGGTTTACATTTCCAACAGCAGCAACAGCGATTTGTTTGGAATAAACAGAAGAAGAAATAGAGAAGGGTAGTTAGCATGAGCAGCGATAGCCACCATTGCTGAACAGACAAAGAAAAGAGCGCCACCTATATAAACTCAAACTTCATCAATAGAAAATCCAAGGGAAAAGATGACACACACACACACACACACACACACACACACACTGTCTGGGAAGTGCAGCGCAAAAACGCAGCATCAGCAATGTCTGCTTATCACATTTCATATTAATCATATTAAAGATGTTGGCAAAATAAAAAACAATACCACTTTAAATTATTAACCATTGCTTGCACTTCATGTCATAGTTCCAATCTGCAGCCATTCTGTAGTGGGCCTTCTGAGTTTAATTCATATGGGGACACAACATTGCACGAGTGAAAGCAACCAATCAGCTGTTAAATGTGGCACTGATCAGTGCACGAGTGTGAGTGGATTCGGTTTCAGAGTCAAGAGGAAACATTTCTAGGAAACTGTACAAGTAGTTAGTCATTTGTAGACTTTTAGCTTTGTGTAATAGCATTTCTGGAAATTGGCAAAATAAAATCTTATACTGTGTACTACTGGCACTTTTAATTCAAAAATATATATGTGATAAGTGTGGCAAACTAACAGAGTAAGAAATCTTGCTTCACCAGATCTTCCTGTGTATTTGAAAACAAAAATATATAACAGATGTGAAATATACTTAATGTACAGTTACATTATTACAATATGATACTCAGTATATGATGGAAAAATATGCCTAATCTTAAATGTTAATGATATTCAGCATATGTCATTATGTTTATGAACATCAAACTCTCTAAATAAAAAAAAGCTCAAGAGGCATGATCTAATCGTGTTTCTAACAAATGTTTCCGATCCTTAAAAACAAGACCAGTGCGTCTTGTGAAAGCCAAACGCTTTCGCATAATTAACCCTCTCTGGTCAGGCTGTGGTCGGCCTGTCCGCTTGAATTTACAGTGACAGCACTGGCCCTATTTGTTTGCATTGGTGCTTCAGTGGGCACACTTCATTGTGGCTTCAGCAGTTAATAAATCACAGTAGAAGCCCCCTCTCTCGACGGCAGCCTGTGCTGCGGTGGTCCTGTCACAAGGCAGCCACCAGAGCCGAAGCGACAGCTACATGCTAATTCAACATCGGCATAATTCATTATACAGTCGCAAGTGTACTGGAATGGAAAGAGAACCAACATACACCAGGAGGAAGACGACAGGCATCAAACTGTTAAATCCAGCTACCCTTAACTCCCCTCTGTTTGCCTTTGTAAAGACTGAAGTCTTTAAACTCTTGCCAACTATATAGAATTATACACTACAGCTTTGGAGAGTGTCAAGAAGAAAATTATTTTGTAACGTTTACTTTCAAAGCATAGATCGTAAATACAGAGTCATGTAATCGTATTCATTTTAGGGGGAAAAGGTTAACAAACAATATCAAAGAGGTTAATAGAAAATGAAGACAAGTAACGAGCCACTGAGCTCCTTAACAGGGCTGTTAAATGGAAATCTGCCTTTTTATGAAATATACCTAATCTATATAGTGACTTCCTGTAAGTCACGCAAAAGCCAATGTAAAGTTATAGATCAAAAGGTAGAATGAGGGCCATTGCACTAAAGGGGAAATTAACTAAATGATAAAGAGTCAATTAAACTGATAAGGCCTTGTGCTCTTCAGAAGCTGACAACCATTGCATTAAACCACTTTGGTGGCTTCTCATCCACTATGTGGCTCCTCCAGTCTGTAACCACCAGTTCTTAGGGGCGTTTTCACACCTAGCTCGTTAGGAGCTGTTGTTTCAAAACCCAAGATCAGTTCGTTTTGGGCATATGTGAACACAAAAGAAGCGTACAGAACTGGACCACACTCTCTACGCAGTCTCAGCCCAATTCCGATCGAACCCTGGAGCGGTTTGTTTGCAGCGAGAACGCATTCGGCTCACTTGCTGTACTGTATACGCTTATACATATCACCTAAACAAGCTGAATTGTTGGGTGAATATGTCATTGTACGTGTCCATCAACGAAGGTGTCGTGAGGCAGCGCGTCTTCTAATCAGATTCATCAAGACATTGTTTTCGAGTCGCAGCCTTGACGCTTGTTCAAACGGAATATTTTGTTCATAGACTGAACACTGGTATATAAAATAGAGAAGTCCAAGTAGAACAATTAGCCACCCAGCAGCTGATGTTCCATTTTTGACAAAATCAGAGGGAAGACGGTCAAAATTCCCGGACAAATCGGACCAATGAGACCATTGTATCATATCCGTCCCTGAATCGGAACAAAGCAAACAAACTACAGGTGTGAAAATGCCCGAAGAAGCAGCACACACTTTGTTAGGAGGGCCTGATCACACACCCTCCCATCCTCGGCAGATACCACTAATGATGATGAGTATAATTAGGTCCACCGAGGCCTTAGGGCGACCAATAACGGATATACTTCCTACTTGGAAGTTGAAAGATATCCACGTGAAAAATGCTCTCCATTATTCACGACAGACAATATACTTGGCCCCGCAGTCAAATATATTTCTGTCTGCCACTTTTTTTTACGATGAAGTTACAATATAAGATTGGTATGCTTGACCCGATCACATTGGAGTTCAGGTTGAAGCAATGCAATGTTGTCACTTCACTGCTGTTGGCGTTAAAAGGCCAAATATCAATGACGAGACGCATCATCGATAGCAGTGCTGCCGCATCCGTACAAGTGTCCTGTGTGGACCCGCATGAGATAGCGAGTGTCCAGCAACATGCACCAGACCGGGGCCACCCATGTCCTCGGGGCAGTGTGTTGACTGGGCCTGCCGTGTCATTAACAGTCGCCTTGATCCGCTCTACCTTATTAAAGCCATTCCTTCAGCAGAGCAGACGAGCATGTCACACTCTGAAACCAGGCCAAGGAGGGAAGGTGACCACACTGCCACCCTCAGATTGTGCAGGGGGGCAGCGGGGGCCATGAGCACAGCGCAGAGGCTTTGTTGTCCGCCCCATCCCGGACCCCCTGACGTCCCCCTGACGTCCCCGTGATTCCCTTGTCGGTCTGTGTCAATGGAACTCACAGTGGTTACACTTCTTCACGTTCTCATCTCCTTTAGCAGGGCAGTGTCTCTTTGGCCATGGGTGACCAGGAACTGTGTGGGGAGAATTGCTGTGTTCAATATTGACAATGTCATTTTCCCCGTAGCAAGAAATTGTCTCTGTGTTTAGCCCTACTTAGCAATGCTGAGACTTGACCGCTCTAAACGCAGCGTCAGGATTACCACTACGAGACGGCCTTCTATTATTTCAATTGTATTAACTGATGCAGAGATGTTAACTTACTTTGACCTTACAGTATAAAGTCAGAGAAACACCCGACTGGGAAGCCTGGCAGCTTCCAGTTCTGTTCCATTCCACAGTGGCATCTTTCACACAGCAAAGCTCTCCTATTCCCAAGCAGTTTATGTAAAAGTGATTAACAGTAATTAATCCTTAATCACCATGATTAGCCAAGTCGCAGTAAATTAAGCCACATCTGGAGCAGCCGAGGGCTTGTGAGTGGCAGCAGGCATGCTGAGTGTGGATGCCACTGTTTACTATGGTCTACCTGAAAACACATGAACGCAAACAGCAGAAGGCTAATCTGAATAGGTTTGTTTGGGGTTTGCGGCGTAAGTGGTGCGTAAATTCGGTACCCCTCTCTCAACAGCAAGAATCCCTTTAGATGTGCTGTGACAAACAGAAGATGAATTAGTTGCGATGTTATAACGGGACTCTTAAGTGCAATGACTTTGGAATTGTGCAGCCTATAAATAACTGTATCGGAGAGGCTTTTTTTGAGTAATGTCTTTGTGGCAACCCCTGTCCTGTTATCTGTTCTGCTCTAGCTAAACAAATGTCAGCTTGACTTTTTAATAAATGATGATCTTTTGAAACCCACCAGGTTTGAACACCGGCTTTGTGCATCACACCACCCGAAATGGATCGAACACACACGTTTGACTCTGGAGGAATATCGCCTTCATGTGTTGTTGGCAGTAACGTAGTTTTGAGTTGAGAGTATGGAAGCCATGTCAATAATGGATTGTAAAATTTTATTTATTTATATTTGTATTGTTTGACAATCTAGGTAAATAATGAGTATAGATGTTTCTGTTTATGTCAATTTTGTAATGAACATAATTGGTGTTCCTTACATTTTTTGGGGTGCTCGTATATTTTTGCTGGTGCTCCATCATTTTTGAGCTTTGGAGCACCAGTGCTACTAAATAAAGAAGCTAATTTAGAGCTCTGTCTATATAATGGGATACAATGTGTTTCCATCTCTTGGAATAAAGGATTGATAACCAAGCCCTCCATCACATTTTAAGAAGGTAAATCTATACTCACTTAAAAATGCCTTCCAAGAAACTGATCTTCAACATCCACAATAAATAGACCAAAGCATATTCCCTCACATTTACAAGGACACACACACACACACACACACCCACACACACCGCCCCCTGTACCCCTGCTGCATTGTTGATTGGCTGAGTTGCTTGAAGATGTCTCAGTGCATACCAGCACCAGCGCCTCTCTATCGCTTTTTTTTTTGTTCTGGGAGATAAATGATGCAGTAGGAACGGTTGTGTGCAGGGGAACTGGTTCCATCACTGTGGGTGTGCTGCGTCTCTTACCCCAATGTTTCTCTTGCGCCCCCCTGGAGAGTCTTCTCCCTGCGCCCCAGTCTCTCCCCGTTACACAGCTCCAGATTAATTACACACTTTAATGAGCTGAATTATTAATGGGGCTCTTACTTGGCAGTTTAAGGAAATGCAGAAGAGAAGTCAGCGTTGAGCATCGGATCTCATGCTCTCATTAAAACATCACAAGACGCCTTTGGGAGCGGTGTTATTTAGCCAGAGAAATAATAGGATTTGGTATTTTACATATCCGGAACAGTAAAGCTGTTTGAGTATGAATCCACAGCAGGAGATGGTGAAAAGAGCCCTGCAGAGGCTCTCGCACGACATTATGTCATTATGATTGCAGGCCTAAGGAAAATGAAAGGCCATCTAATGCAGCCACTAGAAAAGGTTTCATTTTTGGTTGTACAGCACAGATGGGAGCAATATTATCTGAAATGAGGTGGACTAAAGCTGGGATGAAATGAATGAAAAGAAAGGCAATTTCTAGGAGAATATGTCTCGTTCTCTTTTCCCTAAAAGGGGCCGTTTTTGATCTCACACAACTGTAACAGTTATAGTGGCAAGGATCTTCATCTAAATCGGGAATATGGAAAATTGTCATTACGAAAGATGCAAAACGCTGGTAGAAAATAAGATTATTCACATGATGTCACACTTGCTGATAACAGAAAATCCCACTGTGAAGAGACAGGAAATGAAACCAGGAAACTAGTCTTGTTCCTGGTAGTCTAATTTTATATCTCTGCTGTAACAACATCCAGTCTCCTTGTGTATATGATGTGTATGTATGATGTGCATGTCTATGATGTCTGTGTACTCGATAAGGCGCAAGAATGTTGAAACACAAAGAACACTTACAACAATGTGAAACATGACAGCTCAGCTGTAACTATATATGATCTGACAATCCTGTAAAAGAACGGAAAGGGCAGTTTGTTTTCTCAATACACTTGAATGTTTCAGAGAATGGAACAGATCTGTTCTCAATTTAGACAAAACATGTGTATCAAGAATCCATCCATGGATGAAATGTATCAAGAAGTTACTCATATTTAGAGTGTGATAATTATATATAATCGCCCCATAATCAGAACGAGTGTTACGTCATGGACGAGTGATGATTATGGGGCGATTATATATTTATCATATACTGGACGTACATCACCACTTGGACCATATTTGAAAGGAATATGTTTGATTTTACCGAAAATAAGTTGGGACTATGTGCGCGTATTAATCATGAAAGTAGTCCCGGCCCATATCACTCATATGTGTGTAATACGGAAATAATATGGAAATCGGAAGTTGTATCGCCCTACTGTGATGTCACATCGATGTGATTACAATACATACATGATAATTGTGTTCATCAGACGATTGTGCTGTGATGGCTGCTGCGCTAACACAGGCTACATGTCTTGAGAGCACGACACGGCTTTCACGCTCGCTAGTGGAATCCACAGTGTGATCCCAGGGGATCTCTCTATTTGTGTACAAGATGCTGCCAATGCCGACTGTTCCTGGGGTTCTGGAGGAAACGATGACAGGCGTCACACAGTCCGATTGCATTACAGCCCAATGCCCTGCGCAGGATTCTCAATGGATTTTCCCTTTATTGCCATATTCAGGAAGACGCTTAGGGACAACCGATGATATTGTGCCTGACAGACAAGATTGAAATCTGACTGATGATTTAGCCTCTGCGTCTCTGTGATATGGCGCTAACACAGGTCCTTGATTAGTAATCACCGTGAATAGTAATCAGATGACCCAGAATGGCCCGAGTGTCCAGGCGGGCGTCCAGATGGGAAGCTGTCTTTGTGCAGCCCTGCGGCTCCAGACAGAAAGCCCTGGGGACACTACGACTGCAACACAGCTAAACGCCCCCCTGTACCCGGGACGAAAACAACACGAGTTGCTACTCAAATTCAAAAAAAATGGCAGAGTGGCTCATTACGCGGGTCCTATCTGGGTCAGAGAGCAGATGCAAATGTAGGTCAGAAGGAACCCCTGTTGTCAATCAAGAGAGAGAAGAGAAAGGGGTGGCGTAATGGAGGAGGAGAGAGAGTGTCTCCCCGGTGAAAGATCACACCTGCTGCACTTCACGGCCCATCCCCAAGGACGAGCGCACAGAAGAGCATCAAATCATACGCCGCAAAGGAGAGCGGCGCTAAGCTTGGATGAGGAAACTGCGTTAAGACTGAGACGCTTGTGAGGTTAATTTGAGCTAACTGATCCAATTGAAAAGGCATTTAAAGAATTTCTGTCGTGTTTTGCAGTACCGACTTAACACTCCGCATCAGCCGCTGGTTTCAGTCTCATGCTAGAGGCAGTGTCATTGTGCCATTTATCACCACTGTACCAATAAAGCCGTCTCCCATCGAGCTTATCCTGCATGGTTTGCAGCCCTATCGTTCGACACTCTGGTTGGATTATGAGGCCAGTCTGACCTAGATGCCGCAGACCTCCAGAGAGCCCAAAGCTCCTGCACAAGCCTGGCAAGCACATCCTGCTGAAAGGGAGTACATCCTACACATGAAGTCACCTTGCAGCGAGATCCGCTGTCATCCTATTCACTTTTCCATGCTTGAATTCCTTACAGACTACTTCGTTTTTCGTTTCTTTTTTTACATCTGAAGAAAAGTGTTTTTTATTTCTTACTCTTGCACTTTGAGCATTTTAGCCAATTCCAGCTTCTCTCTGGCTTGTGAAAAGCTCTGCTACAGCAGCTTCCCTAACTCTGCAGCACTTCACTTCACACTGAGCTTAGATGCAGCGCTAACTGCCTAGAGGTTGACACTTGTCTGAATAATGTTATGCTAATGCTCTAGTCTACCTGTATTTACCCCTAAGTGCAGCAAGCAATCTGTTGATTGCGAGAAAGCAATTTTCCTGAAAGAGGCGTAAAAAGGGGGCTGGTGAGAA
The DNA here is from genome assembly GCA_900312575.1 of Acanthochaenus luetkenii. Classification (NCBI taxonomy): domain Eukaryota; kingdom Metazoa; phylum Chordata; class Actinopteri; order Beryciformes; family Stephanoberycidae; genus Acanthochaenus; species Acanthochaenus luetkenii. Next base: position 4,453 of record OMOT01041226.1, on the reverse strand, counting down.
AGACTGAAGAGGTTAACAAGAGATTTTCTTTAAGCTGCAGCAAAGCAATTTACAGAGGACGACCATTTTCTCTGGGTGTGAAAGGAGCGCTCTGTCTAATTGTGCCTACTCAAGATGGGGATACAGAAAATAGCATAGCAGGCACACACACATCCCAGGGAAACTTAGGAGTATAAGCAGAGAAAAAAAGCAATAAATCCTCACTTTGATTTATTCTAGAATATTTTTCCAAAAATACATTGAGATACCTATTGATAGAATCCCAAAACATAAATACATGTGTTGCCCTCTAAACACTGTGATGGCCTGTCTATAGTTCTGTTTTCCAGATCGCTTGCAGTAGCAGGCTAAATGCTTTTAGGTTCTACGTTATACATAACGAACTATGACAAAATGTATAAGACAGAACGGCGTCCGTCTCCCTTGTCTTGTTTCTTTTTACATGTGCAGACATACTGCAACCCCAAACCCTAAAATGATGAATAGGGACATTGTCCTTTTAAATTGTTTGTTGGTCCTCACGTTGCCGGAGAAGGCAGATGTAGAAATTAATTGCTCTTTCTGACAAGGAGTGGGGTTTGCTATGGCGTGTGTGTGTGTGTGTGTGTGTGTGTGTGTGTTTGGGTGGATGGGGGGTGTCAAGGCTTCTAAAAATAAAGCAGCAGAACTGTGTGTGCGGTGCCAGGTTGGGCTCAGTGCTGTGCTCGTCTCGCTCTGGCTCGACTTCTATCTGCCCGTGTGATAAAGCTGCTAACAGGCCTTTATCGGGGAGCAAGGGGAAATATGCTCCCGCCAGATTAGGCCCCAGACTCTGCCAAGGTTATAAACAGCCTGTTATCTGTGTCCCAAACAGAGTAATCCACGCTCTATCAGCACCCAAACATATGGGCCACACAGAGCAGCGATAGCCTCTGATGGACACTTGGTTTTAATTGCAATGAGAGCCACCAGCATCCCTGGGAAAGAAACTGGACATAAAAAAAGGTCTGTTATTGTGGACGTCTCCCAGCCGTGGCGTAGCTGGCCAACGTTCACAAAGAGCAACCTCGACCTTTCTGCAATGCTGCACCTGCTCCTCCTTGTGCGCCGAGGAGATATCACGAACGAGCGCGGGGAACATCAACGTTACATTTCCAGGAATCCGTTCAAGCCCTGCTGGATATTTGTTTCCAACTGAAATGAATATTTTCCCTTTTCGTCTGATGTCCTTTCATGTCTTTGTGCGTTTCATCCGCATGCTAAATTAGATCGGGCAACAATAAGTAGAGGTATGCATTAATTTGACTAGGTGGCGATGGGCTATTTCCAGTTCGCACCACAACACGGACGACTCTCGTACTGACGCTTCACTTCACTTCAGCTCTGTCTCGCTAACAACTTTAACTTCCCCAGACTCAGTCTTAGCAAACAACAGCAACTCAGACAAACTACGTCTCTCCAAACAAGACACACTCTCACTAAAAGTCTGGGTGAAGCCAGTTAGGCAGGTAAGATCATGTAGGGTGAATGGTGTCTTTCAGCACAGCGTAAACTGTGTGTGTGTGTGTGTGTGTGTGTTGAAACACAGCTGTAAATATAAACACATATCTATCAGTGCTGTAGCTTCGGCAAAATAACACTTCATCTTTTTGTTTAACACTGGAACCGCCACCGGGTCCAATTTAGACCTGAGTCTGACTTTAAAAACCTTGATCATAATGGCTCTGACAAAGCAGGAGGTGATGGTGCCCTGAGCTAAATTAACGGGGTAGAGTGGGAAGTGTTTTTGAGTAGTACCCTGTAAAAAATAGCATTTCCTCAAAGACGAATGACATTGGGCGACAAATGCACACACATACAGCTAGGGTTGATCAAAGACGCGCATTTTGAGCGATTTAGTCAATTAGCAAATCAATGATTAATACTTATATTCTAAATTCACACATGATCATGACTTCTATCTTATGTACCCTAAATATAATGTACATATGAATGTTTATTAGGACACCATTGCTTGTACTGGCACACACACGACAGTGCAGTGTAAGAAAACCGCAGAAACAAACTCGCACCCCCTTCAACCGCGAGGCACAAGACATTACGTGAAGCATCTCTTGCGTTAATGAGGATTGAGGTAAATCTGGGGGAGATTTAGACCCTCTACTAGACCCTGTCTCCTCATATAAGCAGCGGGCCGCTCTTTCTGTCAGCAGAGCAGTGATCTGAATACCTCTGCCTTCATAAAAGATTCAGGCCTTATTGACTTCCTACTTTGGTTTCCCCGCAGAGCCTCCCTCCCCAGCCCCCTTTTCAATTCTGCTCTTGTGGCTGAGGATGCGCACCTAGCTCAGGGAGAAGGCGCCTGCTCAACACTGAACCTCCTCTATAACACATCATTCTCTGTGCAGGAGAACATGTACGATACTTCCGCTCAGTGCATCATTAGAGTATGACCCCGGAATAAAATCCTGTATATATATACGACATATTCAAATAAGAAATATCTAAGAGTCAGTTCTGATATCTATCACCTAATTTACTACAGCAGATCACTCAGCTGTTCCCTACTTACAGGGTCAATTGGGAGATTATTGGTATTATAAAATCACATCTGTGATGCTAACTATTGATATATCATGTTCCGTTTATTTCAGCATCTGTTACCTGCTCTTTGCAGCACATGATTAGCTGGGGATTACTGACTGGAGCATTAAAAATACACAGGCTGAGTTAGTCTGTCTATGGCTATACAATATTTCAAACCCAACACGACAGGGCACAAAAGTCTAATACATTCCTCATTTTATATACTTCCCCCAGATTTCAAAGTCTTGTCTAATAAAGTTTTAAATGTCATGAAGGACCCATAACATAGATAGTATAAACCGAAGCCAGGAAAACTACCTGTCCCTTGTCTTTTTATCCAATAAACTTTTATATATTTGAATCAACTATAAAACGGTTTGGAAACTGTCATCAGGGGAATAATTGACCAACTTTATTGTTACCATGATATGTCCCAACAGGCTCGTTGCTCCAATCTGACAGTATTACATCCCCTTTGAGTAAATGAGAATGTTGTATATTGTATCACTTATTCCTTCGATAGGTCTATGCAGTCTGGATTGATCAAATAATCGACATTCAATTTGATTGATCCATTACGAACGAGATTTCAAGCGAAAACGACACTTGTGATATTTCCTCAGGGAAGAAAATGGAACACTACACAACAGAAATGTTGAATTTTAACAGTGCAGCACGTTCTTGACCTCTAAAGTGGCACTAACCTTCTGTCCAGGATTTCCGAGTTGTGATAAACTGGTCGAACAAACAAAAGCAGACCAGCATCTCTAAGGCGCAGCATTTCACACTTGGGTAGAGGCAGAGGACGGGCCTTTAATGACACACAGTCCCCCGAGTCACCTAGAATGAACACGCAGCGCTGCAAATAGACCGGAAACTCTGTCTCCACACTGGCCAGAAACCCGGTGACGCCTGCCTGCCTGTCTGCTTGCCAGGCAAATCTTACCAAAAGCACTGCAGAGAGAGACAAACCCCAAAGAGGTAAACTACATTTCAATTACACAGACAAAACACGATCAAACCATGTTATACACTGCGCTATAATATTGACAAAATCGTGCAGCGTGCACACAGTCAGCTGATGTGCTGTCCAGTGATGTGTGATAGCACTGTAGATGGCAGAATGCCCATCCTTGGATTTCCAGTCCAGCAACATCTCTCCATGTTGTGTACACTGTCAGCAAAATAATATACTAACCATGCAACCAAATCCTCATCAAAACGTTCTAATATTTCCCTTGTGTGTGCGCTCACTCCCTCCAAAATCTTGAATGGGACGTGAACTTTCAAGTGGCCTTATCAGATTAAATACAGTGAACAATAGAAACAAATGACCCAGTAACCTGCACTTGTGATAAGATTTAGATCCTGACCATTACTGACCATGATTGTTCTGTACATTAAACATGACTTACAGGTCACATGTTTAGTATCAAGACTGAATGCTTTCCTATTGATTGCGCTTCCCTACCAATGGAAGTGGAAGAAAGGCCATTTCATACGTCAGGTAACTCACCTGTGTCACTGCACTAAGACACCAGCAAGTTCCCAGTATTGAATTCCACCTCCCAAAATGGATTCCGCCTCCAGCCTAAATTCCCTGGCTTCCACTAGTCTGCTATGACAAAGGGAGTCAAGGCAGGCAGCACTGGGGTTAAGTCTCCAGTCTCCTAATGAGCTCCTCTGTTCCAGTATGTTGCATAAACCCATTACCTCCCAGCACATTACCTCATTCATTTCGTATATGTGGATAGCTTCCCTCTCCCAAGAGCATGACATTTCAGACACGGCTCATGGTATACTGTATACACACACACACACACACACACACACACACACACACACACACACACACACACACACACACAATCACAATCACATACGCACA
>OMOT01041224.1:0-12556 GCA_900312575.1 Acanthochaenus luetkenii | reverse complement strand
TGGGTCTGGGCTGTTATTTTTGGGATGGCGTGGTTTGTGTTTGGAATGCTTCAGTGCCTTTTAGAAACCTGTGTGTCATTTATTTTGGGATAAAAGGGCACCAAAGATAGATCAGTATAGATTGTTTAGTTTTCTTCCTCTGACTTGGGATTGTGTTTGGGTGTCTATTTTAGTTTTGGTGTCAGTGTGTGAAACCTGTGATCGTATGCAGACTGTGCAGAGGTTACGTGACAAAGGTGTCTTCATCACGTGATGAGACTCATACGGTGGATCAGGAGCAGCTTCTGTGTGCATCATCTACCCTCAGTTAGTTCACATCACCTGTTTAGCTGAATAAGCATTCCGCTATTCAGAGGCTTATTCCTCCGCGGAGACGTATTTCAGTTTAGTTTGCTTTTTGTTTCAGTGTGTTGTGTGCACCAACGTCTGTTTACCAGCCGATGCGTAACATGATCTGTGTCATGATCTAACACCATACAGGGGGGATCAGTCAGCGTAATGACTGTGCTGAGACCTTCACAGGCAGTCTGCTCCTGACACTCTTTGGCCTTTGTGTCCATGTGTGCAGCACACGTTAAGTGTATCAAATGCGTCCCTCAGATTCTCAAGTTCCCGTTCATGCAAAACCCATAAATATATTTGCTTTCCCCGCCGTTGTTGCATAATAAGCAGTGGAGCATCTCGCCACAAAAACAGTTTCTTCCCGTCTGCAGTCGGCCTTATCAACAACCCCCGGGTCATCCATTGACTGACACAGACACTATCACGCCCCCATAGACACTATGCGTTACATTAACGCACAGCCCACACATGTTCCATTATTCTGTATTGTAGATGCTTCTATTTCTATTTATTTTGTAATTTGGACTCTTGCACAGCTGTTCAGCCCTTTCTGACATATTGCACACATTGCACATATTGCTGCTTGTTTTTGTTACACTACTTACTTTTTTTGAGTGCTTATTAATATTGTTCTTATGTTGTCTGTATGCACCAACAACCACAGCAAATTCCTTGTACGTGAAAACTACTTGGCGAATAAAACATTTCTGATTCTGATTCTGATTTGATAACAGTCCCCTGCCCCCCTTTTTCCCTTGCAGCCTTGGTCCAAGGAGCAGAACCACTTTGGCCAGATAGACAGTCACGTGACCAGGCCGGGGGTCAGAGATCAGGGTAGAGAGAGGTAGTGTGGTGCGAATCGATCACTTTGTGTGCAAGGTGCACTCACTGTTGTTGTTCAGGGACGCAGGAGATGCACAGCAGATTGACACTAATGTGTTGGCTTGACTGTCTCTCAAGAAGACTGAGGCCTGGGGCGTCTGGCCAACGCACGTAATGAGGAGCTGGGACGGGACGAGTCTGTTCTGTTGCAAATGTCATTTCATCATTGCTTGCGGGCCACAGTCCCTCTGGAATTCAAATGCAGCACCCATAACACTGTAAGGCATGGAGCAGGCTGTAGCTCGGCCAAGGGGCTCATTGGGAGGACACTACACTTTACTGGGGTATGCAGGGATGCAGAGGTACCCTTGATACCTTGATGCAGAGGTACCCTTGATGCAGAGGTACCCTTGATACCTTGATGCAGAGGTACCCTTGATACCTTGATGCAGAGGTACCCTTGATACCTTGATGCAGAGGTACCCTTGATACCTTGATGCAGAGGTACCCTTGATGCAGAGGTACCCTTGATACCTTGATGCAGAGGTACCCTTGATACCTTGATGCAGAGGTACCCTTGATACCTTGATGCAGAGGTACCCTTGATACCTTGATGCAGAGGTACCCTTGATACCTTGATGCAGAGGTACCCTTGATACCTTGATGCAGAGGTACCCTTGAATATGATGTGTGAGGTGCGTTTTGTTCAGTTCAGCACCATGGAACAAATGTGTATGTCATTTGTTGCTTTGAAAGGGCTCACTCTGTATTTCAAACGGATAATCAACCCGAGTCTGTAATTTGTTAGGCCATTTAGGTAACTGGTTGTCTTACAGTTGACTGGTGCAGAGGAATGTACAGCTGGACTAACACACCAGAGAGAAATATGTACACCGACCACAAAAACTAAATACAGATCATAGTGCCGTAGACATCCACAGCCCTTGAGTTGTCTGAGTGTGTTTCTCCTTGTGTCATAGGTCTGTAGATACTTTGCACCCGTATTGCTGCCCAGCCCCGTTGTTCAGTACCCAGCTAGCAGTGCCTGCTCCTCTGTCAGAGTGCAGGTAAGAGGTGCCTGGTCGACCCATTCACCTGAGCACAGCTAGACTCACTGACAGAAAGTAGAGGTTTTCTTCACAAGCTCATTGCTACAATTCCAGATCATGAAAGATATGTATTGGAGTTGAAATGTGCATTTCTTTCTTTACAATCTCCATGTCTATGGCATTACCATCCAGGAGGTTTGATCTTTCTGCATGGATTATTAGCTTAGGGATCCATATTTGCTTTCCTGTACTAGTCAACAGACGGAGTATAAAATATTGAATGGCCAATGTGGCTAATAAACATTCATGGGTTTTACCCTTCATTGAGGTCATGCATCCACAGAAGGCATTTGTGTTGTCAAGCTATTGAAGCAGGGATGCCCATTTCCCCCGATTGGCTGATCGGTTCTTATTGTGATGCCCCTGTTCGAGTGACGCCAGTGCTGATGCGAAAGCGAGTGCGTCACTCGAGCTGTGAGGCACTGGCAGCACGTTCCTCCACGGTCAGCCTGAGCCCGTGACAGTGGAGTGTGCTGGGTCTGCAGACTGACAGAGGGCACGTAGAAAACTGCCATAGACAGGAACTGTAGGGCGCATGCTGCTATTGCATAAGACGGCGACTGCATACTGTACATTGCACTGCCAGCTCATGGGCTGGCACAGAACACGCTGTCGCCTCACATGTCATCAGTAGATGGGGGCATGCTGCTCCAGGACTGCAAGTGAGTCACCGCACACTAGCGAAAGCAGAAGTACATGACAGGCCTGTCACCGTAATAACCCCGTCACTCTCTCTCTCTCTCTGCCGATAGCTACAGCCCACTGTCCGCTGCCAGAGATGACTACAGTCATTCAGTAAAGTGGGCATGATTACAGAAAGTAAAGCGCTATGGTTATTAGTTCAGTCATTATGCCAAGGGCCATGTAGCATTTATTGATCAACATTTTGGAACGCAATTCAAGAAAGCAGGACATTCAGGTTTCCTACCCCATCTTTCACTCTGCTGACAGAACGGAACGGAACGGAATGGAACACAACATGATAGCGGGACAAAGTGGAACAGAGCAGAACGGAACAGAACAGAACAGAACAGAATGGAACACAACATGATAGCGGGACAAAGTGGAACAGAGCAGAGCAAAACGGAACAGAACGGAATGGAACAGAACAAAAGTGGAACAGAGCAGAGCAGAACAGGGCCAAGGCAGCGCTGACTCGGGTGTTTGGACAGCACAGGTGCAAGAGAGCTCCGGTGTTAGATTACTCAGGTTGCCTACCTAAATGTTGTCGTCCTCACCAATGCTAGCTTGTTAGCTTCTGCCAGGGCAGCAGAAACTTGGCTCAAGCTGAGCTCAGCGGGCACAAAGGCCGGCACTTGAGGTTGCAGCTGGAGCGTTGTGAACCATGTGTGAGGGTCACCAGGCCCACTGGGAGCTGTGGTTTCCTCGGGGGAGTAGCTACTGTTTATGCATCCTCGGCTTGAAACAGCCCATAATAAGCCGTTGGCGACAGCAGCGTGAGGGACTAAGAGACGGAGCACAGAGACGGAGTCGGGTGCCTCCGAAAAGGATGCGTCTCCAGAACATTTAGTTCCTCTGGGAAAAATAAAAACAGTCTTAGTCTCAGTTTATCAGCAACCCATGGCAAGACATCACTGAGCGTGTCTCTTGTCTATGGGCTTACGTTTGTTTAACTTGCACACCGACTGACTCATGCTTAGTATATTCTCTCTGTACATTCGTTCCGCTTTCATGACTCTGTGCGTACTGCATGTACTTCACACAGGGCGAGCTAATCCGATCAGGGATTTTAAACGGTGAATCGTATTAATAGTGGCGTATTAACAATTGTCTCCGCTACGCGCCTGTTCCACGCACAAAGCAGCAAAGCAACAGCAACACATTCCGCAACAAACAAACCAGACGAGATCAATCGGAACGTGAAAGATGTAATGGCCTTTTCTCTCTTCGTGGTAGTCTCATACATGCTGGACATGTGTGCTGGTGGTCCTGCGTCTCTAAGTGTGTCCTCTTTGACAGGGAAGACAGTGTTCTCCATCAGTTCTGTTGCCCGGCCTCGGGGTGTGAAAGGCCTTCAAGATAGCTGGCAGAGACGGAAGACTATGGGATCCACCTCCACCCAGCCGCGGAGGATGTTGTCCTCATTTTGTTCTCTCTTTCTTGGTCTCTCTGTTTGTCTATCTGTCTGTCCACCTGCTTTCTGCTGTAATGCAAAGTCCCCCACCCTCCTTTTCTTGTCCTATTTTCCTCCACCTATCTCCTGCATGTCTGCCCTCAGGCTGGGGGCTAAACAGCTGTACTGTACAATCTGTGTGCTGCGAGAGCTTGTGCCCATACGAACTGTGCTGTAACCTTCATGTAAGATTATCTCCCCACTGCTCCTCTGTAAAATATGATGCTAAATGATATGATCTGCCCTTCACTGTGAACTAACATGCTAGTGAGATAGCTTCCGTGCGTCCTCCGTTGTCTGTGTCCTTGTGTTCTTCTTTACACAAAGCCTCTATTTTCTTCTTCAAGTCAGGATAAAATAGTGTAAATTGTCTGACGCATCAGCGAGACAAATATGCAAAGATTCAAGGATTGACACTGTAAAGCGATATTATAAATCTATCATTCCGCGGTTCATTTTGAAACCGCAGTTTCCTTTCAGCAATACTAAAACAATGTTGAATAATCCAAAAATTGACTATTGTTGTATTTTTTTTATCCAAGAGATATATTATATCTGCTGTTTGCGCTCTTTATAGAATGCTTCCCTGATGCAGGTATAAATAAGAAATAAATATGATTTTCTATGATGTTTTGTGTTGCTGTTCCGTGAATGAATCAACTCCCAAGCATTGAAAGCATGGGAACTACTCCAATCTGCCACCAGGGGGTGAACTATTCTAAGACATCCTTTCAGACGTTCATTCACACAGACTGTCCTTCATGTCCTGATTCTCTTGTACAGTTAATGAAATCATACTTATATGAGTGTCATCATCCGGGATTTGTAAGACAAATGTACTCTTACGTGTTTCTTTTGACCTAGAGCCGGCCTTCTCTCTCTGACCTATGATGGTTATTACACCTTGGGCCATCTCCATCACCATCGATCTTCGTTCCTGTCACTCTCGTCCTCCTTTCCGTCGCTCCGCAATCTTCCGCCCTCCCCTGCCCCACCTTCTCGTCCTTCCATTGTTTCTCCCGTGGATCATCGGACCCCCTCTCATCCCCTCTTTAGCCAGCTCCCCTCCCCCAGCCCCTTGTTTCAGTCCTCACATACTGTGGACCAGAGGATGTTGTGCAGCGGGATGTTTATTGACTTCACGTCTCCCCCTCAGAGCAGGCCATGGTGAAATCCTTTCAGCAGCTTATCCGTGATTGACTGGGTTAGTCGTTGAGGGAAGCGGGTTCCCTCCTCGTAATGCTCAATATCAGCCCGCATCCGTGCACTCTGATGCACCGGGAGGAACAGGGAGACAATGAGCGCTTGTCACGAGGCTCACCGCATGAGCTCATTTATTCAGATTGATGGCTTCACAGATATGATTGTTTGTCCTTTAGAGGCTTTCGATCTGTAAAACATCGTAGATTCATATTGATCCACCCGCAGCACAATGTGGATGTTAGTCTAAGGAAAGTGATATTTCCATATCCCTACACACACATAGGCAAACAAACACACTATTGTTATCATTGTGTCACCCCATTGGACAATTGACCTTGACCTTTGCAATAATGCAGTGGGATTGGTTTTTTGGGGGGGGGGTTTAATCACAGGCCATCACAGAAGGGGGGGAACCTCATCGAGTGTGATGTGTTACTGGATATACCCCACCCCTGTCAGGAACTGAGAACGCTGTCTGAGGCGTGCACTGTGCACTGCTGGACATGGCGATGTATTCCATGTTGCACAATCTCTCCCTCCTATCCTACTATCCTGAGGTGTTTGTCTGTTTGCGTTTGCTCTGCTCTTTATCCTATAAAAACAAATAATGGCCTGTCAGAATCAGAGCCATCTGTGTTAGTACTGTGATAATTGCTCTTCCTTCCCTCTGACAGACTGCAGTATATTCTGCTCACAGAAACAGTGGGGGATCCGTTCGCACTCACCACTGTAGGCAACTTCACATCAATTAGATTGAGGAAATTAAAAGGGTTCTCCATCTGGCACGAACCACATGAGTAAGCCACCACGATGAACAACGAGCGTCATGTACATTTGGAAATGGTGAGAAAGTACACAAAGCAGTCACTGACCTTTGTACCGTCATTAAATTAATTGTCCAAGTTTTTGCATTTCACTCCAGCATTAGCCTTTCTTCTACTCTGTCTCTGAATTTAATCTGCTTATGTGCTCTAAACTTTCTGACAAACATTTACAAACTTTTCACAAATCCAGAATGCCGCAGTTAAACAGGAAGACCGGAGACTCTTGTTGAGTACCGATAGTGTGAAATGTAAACTCGGTGGAAGCTATTTTTCATCAAGACAAATTGAGATGGATAGCATAGACAAAGGCTCTGTCAGTGTGCGGTCATTTCCGTGAGGTGTGTGTAAATCAGGCAGCCTGAATTGTGTCAAAAGTCTGATGAATAGTATGTAGATTAATTAATTCGTCACTGTCTCTCTCAATATAGCCTGTGTGTGTTTGTGTTGCTCGGGCCTTTCTACATCTTGGCTCTAGAAGCGGAGGAAGCCCATATTGTGCCAGGAGGTGTGTGAAAGGGGTCATGTGGAGATCACTTGTCAGAAGACACAGATCTAACTATCCTAATTTGTGTGTGCATGCCATGCACATTTGTGCTTGTGCGTGTTTGTTTATTTGCATATTTGCGTCTATTTGTCTGTGTGAAAATGCAGGTTTTCTTTCCAGTGTTTGTGTGTTTGGACGCTGAATATTGATGAGAGGCCCTTCCACACCCCTTTCCCATGACTGCTGGGACTGGGTGGCACTGCAGTCTGGCACTGCATCTCAGACACAGACAGAGAACAGCACTGTGCTTGTGCTCAAGTGCAAACCCCCCCTTAGCAGGGACAGGAGAGAGCAATGTATGCACCAATTCTTATAGCTACATGTGCACTGCAGAGTGGTGACGGGCATCTGTTTGATCCAGGTTTCACACCCTGGTCTTCTCATGAATGTAAATTCAAGTTCACCTCTTCTTTCTTCATACTTCTGCCTGTGCACCAATATCTCAGAGTTTCAATTACTTTATGAATCACTCTACGATTAACCAGAACTAGGCATTTGCTCATGCAATCCATGTGCTATTGTGTTCTCTGTAACGCCTCCTTGACCATGACTGTCTATGAGTCAAATATGCAGCTTTTCCTTTCTAACCAAGAGGACTTTACTAGACATTTACAAAACACCACAATGCTTGAAGCTGCTATTTATTCTGTGTGTAAACTCATGTGGTCATACAACATTGCAGTGGCCCCTCCCCGCTGAAAAGCTGACCAATCACAGGCTTTTTCTGCAAGGCTTCCATTTGAAGCTTAAGTAGTACCGTAGTGTTGCCCAGCAACCAGAATCGGCACATTACTGGGAGGTCCTGTGTGGATGGCAGCAGCTGTAAGAGAGAGAGGGTGAGGGAGAGAGGGAGAGAGGGTGAGGGAGAAAGAGGGAGAGAATCATGAGAAGGGGACAGAGATAGGAGGAGAGAAGGTTCAGAATCCCACTGGAGGAAGGAGAGGAGGAGGAGAGGGACGGTGCGAGGCTGAAGAAGGGCCACACTGAGAATCGGAGAGAAGACCCAGTCTGTCGCCTCATTGCAAAGTTTGTTCTTGCAGCAGAGGAGGAGACAGAAGAGGACGCCAATCGATGATCCCTGTTGAGACTGTGCCTGTTCAAACAGGGATGAGCGAGTTTTTGGAGGAATCCTCTACGCTTCCGCACCCCTACACATTCCACTACCTGTGCCTGCTGGAGCAGCGCAGAGCTTCGGCCGTAGCCATGATGTCTCTGAGCGTCTCTGTGGAGGGACAGGCACGGGGGACAGACTGACTGACCTGGATAGGAGCTGAACAGAGCCGAAGCCGCAACCAGCATACAGGTTATTTTGGGATGTGGATCCTGAGCACTAAGTCCTTCTAAATCGATCCTAGCGGGTCACGAGCCGTATCTGGTTAGTTCCAGATGAGGCCTGGCTCTCTGGGTTGCCGATTACTGAGACCGGTCCAGGAGTGATGTGGTTGTTCTGGGCGGGATAGAACAACTCAGGCTGTCATCCAGAGGGAGGCTGCTGACCCACTCGTAGCCGAGGCAGCGGATCCAGAGGAGGAGAGACCCAACATCCGTGCCAGGGATTCATCGGCTGACTAACCGAGCAGGATCCTGTGCCTCTGGTGCCATGGTGCCTTTTCAACACGCCATGCAGGATGTTGTGCCTCTCACAATGGACCTTCCAGCTCTGAGTCCCGCTGCTTTCCCCTCCTGTTGATTGTCTGCTTTAGTATAGTGACTGTCTGAGCTGAGGATGTGGAAGTTCAAAGCCTTCTGCTTGGATTACTGGCACGTGCTGTGTTTGCACCCTCACAACAACTTTTATAAGAGGTATGTTTCCAGTTATGTCCGGTATCGATATTTTGTTGTACCTGACTTTGTTTTTTTTTGTTTTCTTTGCCACCGTGCCAGTTTTGAACAAGTGATTATCATCATGGAGTTCCTTCAGCTTGTTGGTCTTCCCTGCTGTGTTGGAGTGCTGTGTCTGCATGTTTTAAAACAGAGAGTTAATCAAGAGTGGCGGATTGACAGTAACGAGAGGAGTAGGGCGCCGTCAGCGCTGCTCAGGTGTGATGTTGACGTGCTGGTTGACTGTGAGAGACCAGGGGTGTGTGAGCTGGCTGGACCACCTTCGATTTTCCCAAAGCGAACCAGGTTCCGGGTGTTATTTTCTAGAGGCACTTGGTTAAGTAACTGTTTTCTGCTGAGGTCTTGCACTGGTGAATAGAATGAATTCATCTCTGTCCCACTGGGACCTCTCCCAGTTCACCTCTCACCTAGTGCATAATCTAGGCTTGATTATTCGCCACAGCTTCACAGCTCACATTCTCCGTCCGTAATGTGTTTTGGGGATTTGTTTCTTCTTCGACCACAACATGGCTGTCATGTCATCAGATGTGAGTTCATGTCTTCTGATGACACTACAGATAGCGAATCACAGCAGTGAATCGGAGAATGCAGGATCTCCCTATAACGGCTCGGTGTTCGTGCTTTCACGGTCTTTGAACGCAGCTGAGTTTGTATAGGAGGTTTTACCCGCCGACCTACATGTTTTTCACAGTTTTCCCTCCAATGTGTGGCAGTTGGCAGGTATGTTAAAAAGGTGCATCCCTGCACGCTGCTCTCTCACAGTCTGTCTAATTTACAACCCCATCCCCCTGCTGCTGTGTCGAGGCCATAAAAATCCTCTCATGTCTTTTATGACGCTCCATATTCCATTACATACACTCCGGCTCCTCGATGTGAGATGCACGGTGAGCCGATGTACACTAAACAACCATTATCCGCTGAAGTTAAGAGGAAAAACACGGAGCTGAATGAGTCCTTCATGATGATGAAGGAGTTTAATGTTTGTATGATCTTCACATGTAGCCCCATCTAACATGCCTCTGATGTGCCGTAACCTTCCATGTACGTTGAAGTTGCAATTTGAGCATCATAAAACAACATATCGTCAAAAGTGTTACGTTCCCTTTATTATCAATTTCACAACTTAATTTAGAGTCCAGGTTTTGCAGCAGCAAGACAATAATCTGCGGTAATATTCCACAGCTACAGTATTTAGGTCCAGATTCCTCCTGCTATGCAACATCTAGTCGCTCATGTTTCCTTCATGCATATCCCATCATGCAGAGCTTTGATGTCCGAGTGAAGACGTAAGGCTGATCCAGGATCTGTGAAACTCAGGGGCACCTGCCATCTATGTATGCTAATGTATTCACACACACACACACACACAGTTTGTCATAAGCATTAGTATTCTGAAGCTGAGAACATGCCCATTAATAATGCATTACCGATATAGATAGCATCATACCTCTTTTTTGCCTTTATATTAAGCATTTACTGTCACAGGAATTTACAGGGATAGCCTTAAATTATTTACTCAATCGTTTGCTTGCCGCCGCTCATCATCTCAATCTATGACTCCATGGTCCATGGAATTATTTAGCAGGGTTGTTGATTTCTTTCCATTATGAAGGACATAAAACGCATTTCTTTGGTTTGGTTGGTTTGGTCTACACACTCTAAAGAAGTCATTATGCTCCCGATTCCTCAGTCACTGGAATAATGTCTGTCATTGGGTGTAACTCATTACGCTGCTTGGGCTTTAGGGTAACATAGTCGGATCGTATTCCCGGACTGAGGCCATGCTGTTAAAGCAAGGCCAGTGTAGTAACTCAAAACAGCCTCTCCCAGCTGCTGAACTGGGGTTCACCCTCCCTCCTGCTTGGCCTTCCCATTGAGAGCAGTGTGATTCTTGGACATGGGCCCAAGTATTACCACATACACGCACACACACACCACACACGTTATACACAACACACGCAGGCCCTGCCCATCACCATTGGGGAGCACATCGTTACCAGATGAGTGAAGGATTGCATTGGAAGGGACGGAAAAGAAGGGGTGTCTGCTGAGAAGAAAGGGAGGACTGGTGTGTGGTTCAATGTGGGTGGAGAGCCTTTGTTAAGAGGGATGATTTTCTTCAGCCGTACATACTGGGCCTTTACCTTACTTGGTCATCAGGCAGCTTGCTAGAGCCTGACATAATCTAGGGCAGGGAGAACCTCTAAAAGGCAAAGACGGAGTAACTTTAGCAGCAAAAGAATGAATTTCTCTGTGGGTTTCTCTATGGAAAGTGAAGGATGTGGGGTGTAATTTGTGGTCTAGAAGGGAGTGAGCACAGACTGTACTTCTTCTGGCAGTCGTAGGGGGAGTTGCTACAGTTTCGTGTTTTTTGGGACATTTTTAAACGTCCTCTCTGTGCCATGCACATTTTTTTCGGGCATGTCTGATGTCTCCAGTGATGTCACTGCCGTGTGGAATGTGATGTGGAAGTACTGCATTTCCAGCCGAACTATAAGGTAGGAGACCATCTGGCATAACCCGTGTGGCTGGCAGTGGACTATAAGTGATGGTTGTTTTCCGGCCAACCGCGGGCAGCAGTCTGCGTAGATATTTCTGAAGTCTGACTGATCGAATAACATTCCTATCTATATGCTCAAGCTTGGTGGTTTCCTATCCAGACCCATGGAAACATATTATCATTGGGACAAAATATAAAAAGCCAGACAGGCAACAGTAAAGACGTTTTCAAGGTCTTTTAGAACAGCCGACATTTCCAAAGACATTTCTTTGAAAATAAAGATATGCAGAACAATCTGGCGATTACATGTGTTTATTTTTTCCATTTCATTTAAGCCTTATTATCGCTTATCTTTGTCTTGTCATAGAAGCGTCCAGCGGGAGAGAATGTCCTCTGAAATAGGGAAGCTGTTCCTGAACGAACACAGATGTACCCAGACTATAGCGCACAGACTTGGATAACCGTTATCTGTATTATGTACAAAAGCGTTTCTTTGTCCTTGTACTGTATAGTATTCCTAGTTTATAGTGATGGGATTGTGCGATTCATTGGCCTGTTCATTTTACTGTATCTCTTCCATTTCACCTTTCTGTGTTACGTTCAACCTGTGACATGATTATCAACATGTAGCCTGCAGGGAAATTCAAATGTACTCTAATCTCTTTGAGTAGCACACAGAATGCTGACCTCTCCAAGCACACAGGCCTGGGAGAAGCTTTCACTTCATCATCCGTCTCCTGTCCTTTCTCTAAACTGGACTTTTGTCACTTTTCAGCGATCGTCTTTGCAAATGTCCTTAATTAGAAATGATTGCTTAGCATACGATTCTACTAAAGGTTTGAAGGACCAGAGCGAGGAGGCAATACATGTGTCGTCTGTTGACAACATCAGACTGTGCATGTCTGACTAAGAGGGGAACGCTGTAGCAGTGACACCGTGGAAACCAGGGCACATCTGATCCGAGTGTGGTTCTGTGTCAGAGAGTGCAGCCGAACACAGCAGAGAGAGCATTACTTATTTAATGTGTGTGGGTCTGGAGCTTGTCACTGGTGCCTCCGCGTCTATGCTCCTCATCCCATAGTGGATATCCGTGGAACAGAGGACAGGAGAAGCTCTGTAGAGTCGCATCTGAATGAACTGGAATGTCAAAACACTTCCTGTTTGTTACAGTGTTCGATGAACTCGGAAGAGCACAGTCCCGCTTCATGATAGGCAGTTGACGCCGGCAGGACCTAT
>OMOT01041222.1:0-13419 GCA_900312575.1 Acanthochaenus luetkenii | reverse complement strand
CAAGCCATAGCCCTAACTATTCTACAAGGCCTAAGTTACCCGGCACCACAGCCTTAGACCCTCAATGCATGCAAGGAAAAACTTCCACCAAAACCTTATTAGGTAGAAAAAAATGGAAGAAACCTTGGGTGGGCCAAGTCAAAGAGGGATCCCTCACCAGGACGGCTGAGCAGGAGCAGGTGCCGGGACAAACAATGGAATGTACAATAGCATAAGCAATGACAGTAATATAGGAAACATATGGTGACGGATGGGCGTGGTCAATGCCGATGTCCAGAGAACCGGGGACCGCGACCACGCAGCAGCAGCACCAGGGAAGGGACAACGACCATCAACAACAGCCGCAGGGGGGACGGGCAGCACCCACCGCAGGGGGGACGGGCAGCACTTCTCTTGCCTATAGTTTAAATTAATCTGTTGTTGTTGCCTTGCTTCTCTTTCAAGTTGTACTATTGTAATGTTTTTTATTCCGTAAAGCACCATGTAAACTCTGTTTAAGAAAGGTGCAATATAAATAAAGTTGATTTATTATTATTATGGTGTGCCTGTGGTACTCAAGACTGAATTTAGTGACCTTATCGTACTTTTAAAAAAATTGTTCCTGGCAGGCTACTCAAACGTGAGTTTATAAGTGACCTTATTGTACTTTAGGGTATAGTAACACTATATATTCCTAAAATATATACTGGTATATTGACTTTTAAATTAGTATTAAATCCCACAGGCCAAATTCAGGCGCCTCTACATACATTCATAGCGTCGGAGTATTCTTTCTTTCTTTCTTTCTTTCTTTCTTTCTTTCTTTCTTTCTTTCTTTCTTTCTTTCTTTCTTTCTTTCTTTCTTTCTTTCTTTCTTTCTTTCTTTCTTTCTTTCTTTCCCAAAGGAGGAGTGTTACTGTGACGATGACACACTTTTAGACGAGTTGTTTCCCCTGGCAACACAAGCGCTCTCTTGGAGCCTGGGTGTTAATATTTGCCCAGTAGTTTGCTGGCTAAGATCTTGTAATCCTGGGAGCTCTCCACGTCCTCTCCAACAGTGTGTGCGCAAGGTGCACGACTATAGTGAAGGAGAGAACTCAAAAGAAACAGTTGTTTACTCCCAACTGGACTAAAAAAGACGTGTCTGTGTTTTAGTCTGTAGACAATGTCTGCAGAGTAGGCATACTGACTCAAGAGACGTGAGGGGGGAAGATAAAATGTCTTTTTCAGCAACGGTGCCTCCGGCTCTGGCAGCAGATCCATTGATAGTTATTGTGGCTTCAGGTGAGTGGAACAATTCAGGGATGTAGAACCACCTAAACGTTCATCAGATGTTTTATTTCGTTATGAGTTGATCATGAACATATACCTTTATGGTGTAAATGCATAGCATGCATCATTAGCATTATCAAACTGATGTAAGCTATATTATAGGGTATTTTCTGCAAATATAGTTGATTTTTCTTAATATTGGTGGCTGTTTGCCTTATGACAATCACCACCTGGAGATCAGCTTTTTATTTACCATTGCATCACTGGTAATATAGTCTGCCGTACCCGTTTCCTTTTGAGACAATAACGGTGCTGTATTTCTCCTCCATCCCAGTGTCCTGCATATCAGTCTGTATAGTGATCCTAACGCTGGTGGTGATCCTCTACAGGAGGGATCCTCTCTGCTGCAGAGGCAGGCCCTATCGGGGATCGCAACACTGTACAGTAAGAGCAACCACTCACTGAACTAACCATAGGAAGGCTTCAGCCACTTCAACTGTTCCATAAGAGCTAGGGTGTCCAGAAAATACTCCCATCACTGTGTTGCTATTACGGCTATAGGCCTGACTTTGACATTGTCTATACAGCTGACTTTATATATTTGATTTGATTGTGATCCGCCAGAGAAAACATTTGTTCATCCTGTTTTCAAGTGGTGTATTCGAGATTCCCCTACTTACTGTTATATTGTATACAACCCGCTGTATCTACGTCTCTGCGTCAAAGAGTCTGGACTACACAATGACCTTTCTGAGGGACCCTGTAGGAACATTATAGCCACTATCTCTGTCGTAGACACTCGCTGTTTCAATATTTGGCACGGACCACCAACACCGTTTCAGTGCTGGCAACATTATTAATAGCCCCTTGTATACAAATCAGCACCTTGGAAAATGTATCCCCAAGGCTGAAATAGAATGGCTGCAGAGACTGATGTTGAGTCTAAACAATACATTGCCAGTGACTCTGTGATATTTGCCAATGTCCTTAATATGTTACAGTCAGTTTATAACACCATTTGAAGCCACAACTGTCAGCATGGCAAAACTATAGCTAATCGCTAATGATCTCATCTCCCAGGATGCTCCTCCCCAGTACCACAGCAGGCACTCTTTCATCGGCTTTGCCCATAATGAGCATAGTGCTGCCATTAACCAGAGAGCTCTTGGGCCGCAGGTACACAACCTCACATTTACCCGTATATTACACGAGGGCCCTTGGCTTGACGTGTACACTGGTTCGTGTGTGTGTGCAACGTAGCTTCCTGGAGGGCTGTTTGTCATCGGAAAGCCAAACGACTACCACTTGGATGAGCCTCTGCCACGGCTGCCTTCCTACGAGAGCGTTCGTAAGCAGGACCGACGGAGGCAGATCCACACTATGATCGCCCAGCGCTTTGGCCTCAATGGCTGCCACAGTGAGGTACGCACGCCTACTGATTCTCTCAGCGAGGGTACAGAAACCAATCGACTGTGTGCAGAGAGATACTGTAATTCGGTGGTTCCCAAAGTGGGGTCTGAGGACCCCCAGTGGTCCTTGAGGGGGGTTCCAGGGGTCCCCAGCAAAACGAGGAATAGTTTGAAGTGTTTAGCTGATGAAAGACTGCGTTGTATAGTTGGTCTGACAATGTTGACGAAAAATGTACTGTTGTAAGTCGCTTTGGACAAAAGCGTCTGCTAAATGATGTAATGTAATGTAATGTAATGTTTGATGTCACTGTTATTTCACTCTTCCTATTGTTATCACTTCACCTACAATATAATATATGTAAACTATAACCAACAACAAAAGTATTCTCAAATGGTGTTCCTTGGAAATGGAATCATGACCTAATGTGTGTTGGGTGTCCTTGACACGAAACACTTTTTTGGTGCTAAAATAATGAAATCTAACAACATAATCTCTAGTTTTTAACTTGAATTTGGACATGTTTCATCTTATTTCCTTTGTTGTACCCCCATATAGGCCCCACCAACATATGAGGACACCCTTCGCCAGTCCACTGACATTTTACCTGTGGATTTGCGGTCTCTGGACGTTCACCTGTCAATCCACACCCGTAATCTCTCCTCACACCTCAATCGGGAAACACACAACCCCAGTCAACCAACCACGGAGCTCCAGGGGCCGACTTCATCCTATCGCCCAGCACAGAGCTCCAGTGGTAATTGATGAGTCCTAGATTATTGTTGCCAAGCCACAAACAACTGCCTCAGGGGAATCAGGGGAAATAGATTCGTTTCGGGAATGACTCTGCTTTGAGGCAGAGCCGTTGACAGATCGGTGTGACTCTGACTCAAGCTGCACAGTCCCAGAGGGTCAGACTGACCGGGCCAAATCTCAGCCTCGACTGAACAGATTCCAAACAGCAGATTTCACAGTGTTTTTCCAACAATGGTGGACTTTATTGGGAGGGTTTTTGACGGCAGATACCGTTATTTTTGTATTGAAGCCCCTGATAGCCGATATTTCATGCTTATATTCAATATCTTTACATTTTACAATTTTCATGCCCCCCAAAAATTCCAAGTATTCATTGTTTCCCCAGAATTTTATTCTTGTCAGGGTGGAAAAACCTCTGAAACAGCATTTATACCATAATGTGACGCTAAAAGTCTCCATTGAAACCCAGACTAATGAAATCATTTTAGCATCCACCACACCTATTCAATAATAAGAGAAACTCTCGGATACATTAGGCCTTAAATGAAGAATTAATTTACACACACAAAATAAACATTATTGAACAATTAAATGAAAGAATTTGTAAACCGTCAAAGACAATACAATTGCATTATGAAGGACATTCACACGTACTTATGCACTACACTTCCACAAAGCAAAAAAATACAAATAATGTATTATATATTAGGAATAATGCATTCTTAGTGAAAATACAGGCATTGCTTAAACTGTAACTCAGTTTCATCTGAGCACATCTCCAATGACCATTACTTTTGAGTTCAAGCTAGAGAAAGAATTACAACAAAGGGTTACTCTTTAACCCAGGTCAAACACTAACCACAGAAATTAGAAACCACTCAGGGAGTGTCCATGTTGAGCTTAAGTGGATTTGTCTCCTTTTTCTGCTTTGTTTGTGTCCTTATACATTGAGGATGAACTGTACACTGCACTGATAGTGACCTAGATTGAGAACCAAGTATGTGAATCGCACAAAACAGCTAGTGGCTATTTAGTAATAACTTCATGACTCATTAGTTCTTCATAAAGTAAAGGGAAAAAAACCCCACTCAAACCAGTTATATGGATTTACACTGGGCTTTCCGTTTGCAAAGTATCAACACGCTTATAATAATCGCCAATTATCCTTGGTACATTTCCTTAACCCGGTTATCTAACCAGGCAGTGAAGAGCAACACCATGTTTGCACATAATATGCCTAAACTCCTCACATTTATCATTTGTTCTGCTTCACGACAGTGTTTCAACTCCCATACAAGGTGTATCAGGCGTTACCCACACTCCCTTGCATACCACAAGCCTCTGAAATACCATGGTTCCTGTTTACCTCCTCTGATTCTAGTTGAAAGCCTTTCTAATGGAAAGGCTTGTTGAGAAAATACCCTGCTTATAAGCCTCTACCATTCATAACAAATGTTATACTGGCATAAGGCATTACGTTCACATGAAGAACACTAGAGCCTGAGCAAGAAAGACCGCAAATCTTCCAAGGACTTCCTGGCAATATAACCACCTGATTGAGCAGTCATATGTTTCAGGAAGGGGTTTTATTAAAAATGACGCCCCACCCCTACTAAATGAATGTTATCTCCAATCTATTAAGAAATTACTACTAACACACAATCTTAAGTGAATTGCAATACCAGTGTACAATTTGGACTGAATGAACATAAACTGTTCACCCCAACCCTGATGGAGCACATATGAGTAATACTGATACCTTGTGGTTGGTTAAGGAATTGCATCCCCCCAAAAGCAAACAGTTGAGGTCATACTGGACTTTTCGATAAGATACCAACAATTACAAGTGAATGACAATATAACATTAATGATAGCCTTGGCACAAAGTTAGAGTCGGTAGATGTAAAGACTTACACATATGAAACTTTATTTATGTGACAGATGTGGTGATCTAATACAGCGCATGAACACATATTCTGCATTTTGGTAATGCAGCCAAACAAAAACACCATATAGGAAGAGCAAAGAGTCCTGGGCTGGCTAGCTGTATTAAGCATCTCAGTGAGGGAGAGCCGATTCGAATGAATGACACAAGACGACATTCAAGTTCAGCCCTTCTACTCTGAGGCAAAGCCAGACACAGCTTCACTGGTCTGATGATTGGTTCTGAGTAGGGTTAGACCAATATACCAGGTTGAAGATATACTGGGACAATATTAGCCTTATATTAAATATTGGACATCGGCCACTCATGTCTTCCACCTCTGATACGATGGAGGTTCCTCCCTGACCACAGCTACATAAAACAGACTGTAAAACCTGCAATGACATTTTATTGTCTTTACATATTATATTTATTCATTTAATTGTCCAATTATGTTTCCCTGCCATTGAATAAGTGCAGTGGAGCGTTTTAGTGTCACATAGTGAACTAAATGCTGTTTCAGAGGATTTTACACCCTGCCAAGGATTAACTTCTGATGGAAAACCTGTCATATTTTGGCAGGAAAATTGCAAAGATATTGAATATCGGCCACTGGCGATATCAGTATCAGCCTTCAAAAACCCATACCGGTCAAACCCTAATTCTGAGTCCCATCAATGCAAAGAGGCCCAAGCTGCCAAACACGTCCAGGGTGCTCACAATGCTAGTCCATCAAACCAAAACCTCCTTGATGCCGAAGACCACAGGGGTCCTAAGGAAAGAATGGGAGGTAAATGACCATCAGATCCCAGTACAGTCAGCCTTACACCATGTCCACCAGTTTGAACTTGCCCTCCTGTTTGGTGGGCAGGATGTTGATGAAGGTCTTGTAGAGTACAGCTCCTTTGGGCAGCTTGGTGATGACCTGGGTGGCCTCTGGGCTGCGCGGCAGTGGGATGTAGACCTCCTTAGTGAACCTCACTACCCCATCCTCCAGGGCATACAACGTCTTGTTGGTTCCCATCCCCACCTTCAGGATGAGGGAGGAGGAAAAGCGGGGGCAGATGTAAGATGAGAAGTGGTGGTATGAAGAGAAGAGTGAGGAAGGTGCAAAGCAAGGAACACGTAGATGTAAGTCTGAAATTACATCCAATGATCATTTTTAATACTGAAAGCGTAACTTACATGTGCTCCTGGTTGATACCTCATCAGCCTCTGTGTTGCAAGGATGTTGCCGGCACGGACAAAGTGTCCTTGTAAACAGACAGAGAGAGAGATGCGTGAGCTAATCGCCTACATTACCGTCATTACTATGATCATGTATTGTCACCATGTTTAAAGCCTTTTCTCATATGGCAACATCATACACATGGCTCAGTCTGTGGCTATCAGTTCACTATGAACTTTGGCCATTTGATCTGACTGACTGTTGTTTGACAACCGAGATGGTTATGTGGTGGAATCTCTTACACAAAACCAAACCAAACCAAAAACATGTAAACACAGTACTATGATTATGTTAGTGCCATTATGCTTTTAGTGATAGTGAACGATGGAATTGCAGTGACATATGTAGTGTACTCTGATTTGACTGGCATTAATAGAGACCAATCAGAACATGTATACTTAATAAGTTAATCGCACTTCTTAAAATATGATCAAGTTGCGCATCATATATAGTTGTGACGGAGCTCATGCTCAGTGGGAGAAGTCTCATTATTGTACACATATAAACATACCTATTGAACGTGCTATTATTAATTACTTGAATGATCATATGAAGGGTGTCATTCTAAAATGCTAAATCCATCTGGGAAAAAATAAAGTGTTATCTAATGTTCATTGTTCAATATTTGGTGGTTACTATTTTGCTACTATTTTGTAAGTGAAATTCTTATATAACAAAGGACATCCATAATAATAAAGTTTTCATTTAATGCGACCAATAACTTTGTAGGAATAGGTGTCACATCTTTGAACTGCTGGATATCCTATTTTAGAATTAAACCCTTCATATTATCCAGTAATGTTCCCGTTATATTCCCATTTTTCCCATTTGATGTGATGTTTATGGATGATTAGTGCAAATGTAATACTGGGACACCTGAGGTGCACTTCCAGCGCAGTTTTTCTATAATTTTATTATGGAAGCCATTGAGGAACAGAAAGAACCACTGCAGTGCATCCTCTGTACTTTTTAGTTGTAGTGACAGAAGGGGGCCAATTTAGCCTTAAAGAATAAGTAGGTTACTTTTTTCTCTTATTTTGGAGTGCAACTCTTGACTCTTGTGTAGTCTGGTCTTCATATTCTGCACCATACATAGCACTGTATGTGAGCTCCTGTCTTCATACTGTGTCAGTATCCATCATTGACACCAAGCTGCTGAACCATTTCAGCACCAGTGCCACCAAGACAAATTCCTCCACATTCATTGTACTTTGCAAATGAAGTGATTCCATCTATCTGGGCAATAATGAGCTTTCTCTTCGATGAGATGACCGTGAATGTAAGGGTGGGGAAAGATAGCCAAAGCACTTGTGTGTATTGAGAAAAACAAATTATTACGATTACCATCCAGCTTCTTGAAGCCATATCGCCGACCAGGGCTCTTTCCCCCGAGGTTCTTGCTACTACCACCAGCCTTCTTAGATGCAAACCTCACCGAGTCAATAAGAGAGGCCTGGCAAGGCACCAGCAGCCCTGAAACCAGCAGCAGAGAGACTCAGTCAAATCAACATCCCCGTTCCCATCTCAGCCCTGATAGGTTCCGCTCTCTCACGCCAGACTGCGTTCACAAATCTGACAGTTCAATGTGGTCTTACTTATTGTCAAAAGTAAATACCTGGTAGTGCACATCATGAAACCTTTTATGAATCGCTGGGATCCACTTTGTAATACGCACCAAGCAACACTTAACGTTATTTCAATAAAACGTAACGTTTTAGGATTGGTTCACCTGTTATTCCCAGCATATGTTGTCACCAAAATAACATTACGTATAATGGTATCAAGCAGTGTGAACCAAATTTAAAAAAGGTTGAGATTTTATTGAAATAAACTGCTGCTTGGTAGATCGTATGTAATTGACCAGAAGACAGTAACGAATGTCTACAGCAATGTTCTTCTACTGGGCTTTGCATGTTTGCTGATAACCAAGGCAACATTAAATGTAAGAGACGAGAGAGAGAGGGCAAAAGCGCCGGGGCTATTTCATAGTAAGACTAGACGTTAACGTCAGGCGTTAACGATGTTAGAACGTGCATCAAGTCTCTTTGACCCGGGAGGAAACAGGACGTTAAATTCATGGATACAGCCATGTTAGCTAACCTAGCATAGCTAAGTCAGCTCATACAGCGTCTATGGTTTACGTCTACGCTACATGCATTACGGAATAACTGCAATGGTTGTTTACATCTAGTTAAGAACCATGTTTGAGTTAATGAAAAGTTAATACCGTAATAATTTTGCTACTTAACGTTAGTACCTGCTCTAGACTTGAGAATCAAGGACGCAAGCGCCGCCATCTTGAATCACGTGACCAAGGTCAACGTGTGTGCGTCACACCCAAATACTCCTGTTGTATTCACGTACATGGGAAATACCGTGAACCGATAGCTTTCAGATGGCAAACACTAAATACTTATAAAACTACTTCGATCTAAAAGCGCATGCGTTTTAAGTGTCAAAAAGATGACGGGGAGAAACAAAAGTATACAGAAAACTCATCATGGCGTCTTGATGGCTTCTAGCCTCTCTTGACATGGCTTAAAACCAAGGAGGTATTCTTCAACCGAGGTTGAGCTCTGTCATCATACTTGTGGTTTTTCCCTTACGACCTAAATGCAGCACTCTGTAACCCGGGGAAATCAAATAGGCGGTGGATCGGTGCATACGGAACTGCCCGCTAACGTTAATCCTAAAACCTAATCTGGGTACGTTAGTTGCAAATTAATGCTTGTAATAGTGCAAGTAACGTTACTATTTACTGAAAACATCGCACTACTTTATAGTTGAACAACTCTTGTATGCAATATTTCGAAGAAAGTGAGAGCACACTGCTGTGAGTAAAACCAACGCATGCTAACCAAGTTAGGACTAACGTTAGCGATCTCTGTTAATAACGTTAACGTAGTTAAGTTAGCTGTTACCAGTTAATTATCATTGTGGAAAATGTCTCTCGACAACTTGACTGGGTTTGGCTAGCCCCGTTGTTTCCTTGCTTATCGGCAAATCCGCAAGCCAGTCTACACGTTATTTTGGTTAGATTTGTCCTGGTCTTGGTCGTGTTCTAAGACCTTTTGAAAACCACTAGGACCCTCCCTTCAATCCGGCATGAATCCAATTCTTTAAGCAGCATCTATTTGAGCAACTTTTATAATTGTAAAAACCACTTATTCCTCTAATCGTCTTCCCCCAAAATCCACCGTAGTGGGTGTTATCCGAGCAGTGTGAACCAATCCTAAAACATGGGATTTTGTTGAAAGTAAGTGCTGCTTATCTATATGCCGAATTTACCAGAAGACTGTTATGATTCGTAGAAGGTCTCAGGTTATGTGCTGCCTGGTATATACAATTGCTGATAGGCAAGCACAAATCAAATTGGCATATTTGTGAATGGAGTTAGGCATGATGTTTCCCTGTTATAATTCTTGCCTGGTAATCCATGTCTCATCTTGTCTCCAACTTCTACTTGGACATGAAATAGCATGGGCAGCTACAGTGACTCCACCAGTGACCTAGACCAGGACTTTCCCGTGTATGACTTCCTCCAGCGTGGTTGCCACCCCAGCCAAGCCTCCCAGAGCCACACAGAGAAACCGGATCTAGTGGTCCTGGATAGCTCTGATACAGAAGAGGCAGTCCCCTCCTCCCCAGTCTCAGCAGGTACAGGAGTGGCCAATGTGATGATGATCAGCAGTGAATCTGATGAGGATGATGCACCCTACATCCCCCTGGCACAGAGACTCAAACAGAGACAAGAAGGTATTAGTGCATCCTCCACTGTCACTAATGGCAAAGATGCTGAGCAATGTTCCCCATCTGATCTGGTAAGCCCGGAACTCTCGGGCCACAACGGGTTTTCAGAGTCGGAGCCCCTGCTCAGCTCCTATCAGAGGATGGAGAACCGAGGGACTTTATATGGCCCAGAGGGGGCAGCCCTCCCTCAGCGGTGGGTGGCTCCGAAGCCTTCCTCCTGGGCAGGGAGCACCAACACCTCCCCTGCCAAAAGGAAACCTGCCAAGCAGACCGTGGAGGAGATCCAGTCCTCCAAGGAGGAGGCGTTAAAAAGGAGGGAGGCCAGGGAGAGACAGCAGGGGGACAGGGAGGTGCTTAGGCTGGAACAAGAGAGACGGAAAGTAGAGAGGAAAGCCCTGGCAGAGGCAGCCAAAGCCCTGAGGCCAGAGGAGTGTATCAAACACATGGTGGTGGTTGTGGACCCTGGTAAGCTACGCTAAATAATAGCATGGCGCTTTGCATGAGTATTGAAAAATTACTTCTTCTCTTTTTTTTTAGATTAGCTGGAACTATAACGATCCCAATGGGGAAATTCGTTTTTTTTGCCGCAGTCTAGAATGCATTAAGTAGGAATATGAATTACAGCAGTGTGTGCAGTGTGCAAAAATAACATCAGTAGCACATACTGAGACAAACAATGAAAAATATGTACGATCTGAAAATATAATATATATAAAAAAAGATGTGTGTTCAATATGAATATAAGTGTAAATGAAAAAATAATGAAGATACATGCAATATTTTACAAATTAGAAAATATGAGAGCATGAAGACAATATTTGATGCAAACTGTACCCCATATTCACATTAACAGGTCTACAGAAGGCCAATAAAAAAAAGGTATCTACACCAGTAGTTCTCAAAGTGATGCCCAAGGGTCCTTGAAGTGGTTCCCAACCAAATAAGTAGTTACATTTCACTATAATGTAATTCACTAGAAATTAACCCAAATAAGAAAATGCATAAGATTGACTATTTCAAAGTCAGTGTTTTATTTATCAAGTGCATAGTATCACACAAGGTCATTCCGAGCAGTGAAATTCTTAGGACATGGCAAGCAACAACTACGTAGTAGACATAACAAAATAAGATATTAATAGTTTAGAGGATCATAACAAAACTATGGCACTTAATCTTGTCAAATGGGGGTCCGTGGCCCTATTGTGACATGAATACTTTTGAGAACCCCTGATTTAATGGATATGTTTTGACTAGAATTATAATCCCAGAGTGCTTACTCTCTCAAGGTTCCTAGGCATTATTATAAGCTAGTTTATGGGTTTACCGTGGACATTGTTTAACTGCATTTGTGTTTCCAGCTCTCTTACAGCTGGAAGGAGGGGGTACTTTGTTGACGTCGGTGCAGGCCCTGGGTTGTAGCTGCGCCATAGAGAAACCGCCCCTCCCACGCAGTGTCAGCTGGATGAGGAGGTCTCCATGTGCACCGGTGATAACACTCACACACACAAGCGAACGCACAACTTTCCCGTTGCCTTATTGTGTTTAAAGATCCTATGTGTATGCGTAATTTAAAAAAATATTTCCCTCTGTTCTCTCCCAATCTCAGCCAGATGATGTGGTGTGTGTACCAGAGGCCCATGTTGTGATGCAGATGACAGTTGATGACTTTATCACTCTGATCTACAGCTACACTCAGGTTGGTGGGCCTGCTGCTAACTGACCTCATTGCTATGAGATGAGATGAAACTTTAATGATCCTTGTGGTGAAATTGGGTCGTTGTAGCAGCGAACAGCAATACGATACAGCCATGAAAATAGAATAGAAATGAGAATAGAGCAGAAGGGGGGATATTGAACTCAACCGAGAATTACAACACTAGAACAAATTCAGTAGAAAACTGCATTACAGCAAGTATGAGGGTATGCAAAATAATGGCAGCAGAACAAGCTGGGACAAAGAAATAATGATTGAAAAATGTGTATGATATGAAAATCTATCAAAACCATTAAGTACACCTTGCCTAGATTGACCAGGGAAGCTACCAAGAGGCCAATGCCAACTTTGAAGGAGTTACAGGTCTTTATGGCAGAGATTGGTCCATCTGTGCACATGGCAACAATCTACAAGCTTTACACAAAGCTGGCCTGTATGGCAGGGTGGCAAGAAAGAAGCCTCTTCTGAAAAAGTGTCACACTGAGTCTCATTTACGTTATGCAAAGAAAACTGAAGATTCTGATGCCATGTGGCAAAAGGTTCTATGATCAGATGAGAATCAAGATTGAACTTTTTGGACTGAACTCCAAGCGCTCTGTTTGGTGAAAACAAAACACAGCACACCACCCGAAACACACCGTACCTACAGTGAAGCATGGTGGTGGCAACATTATGTTGGGGGGTGTTTCTTGTCAGCGGGGCAATTGGTCAGAATTGAAGGGAAAATGGATGCTGCCAAGTTCACCCAGCAGGAAAACCTGCGGCCCTCTGCTGGACAACTGAAGATGGGCAGGTGATTCACCTTCCAGCACAATCCAAAACACCGCCAAAAAAACAATGCAGGACAGGAAGGTGTCCTTGAGAGGTCTAGTCAGAGCCCAGACCTAAATCCTATAGAAAATCTGTGGATGGACTTGAAGAGTGCAGTACATCGCCACTCACTGTGAATTTGAATTAGAACAGGAAAAATATGTATTTTATGTATTTTCATTTCAGGCTGTAAGACAAGAAATGGTGACTATTTCAAAAGGGTATGATGACTTTCTATAGGCACTGTATATGCAGTTAACAATTCTAGAAATATATACCGTATTTTCCGGTCTATAAGGCGCACTTAAAAGCCTTTAATTTTCTCAAAAAACGATAGTGCGCATTATAATCCGGAGCGCCTTATATATGGATTAATTCTGGTTGTGCTTACTGACCTCGAAGCGATTTTGTGTGGTACACGGCGCTCTGTCAAAATGTTTTAGTACGACTTTCTAGGGTCTGATGAGCGTCGGCATCGGGCGCCTTAACCCGGCGTTCGGTTCATCCCGCAGCGCCAGTTCTGCTTACCAAAAGTGGCCCACTAGGCGGCTCGCATTCCACACCCGGCTCCAAGCTAGC
>OMOT01041218.1:6206-34651 GCA_900312575.1 Acanthochaenus luetkenii | reverse complement strand
AGTAGGTTACACTGAGTAAGATAAGAAAAACATATTCATGACCCAGTAAGTTTTTTCTTCTGTGTAGAGAGAACATCATATCTATGATGTTCCAGTCAGTGTTTTCTTTATCTATAGAACATCCACCCTTGCAGAACATTCCTGACGTAAGCCCAAATGCGCACGATTCTTAAAGTCGTCAGCACATTCGTGGAATGGTCTGTCACCCATGAACCGATAAGGAACACACAAGCTCCAGCCAAGGACATTCATCTACTGTTGTTCCTATATAAACTCTGTGATGTCGATGCAGAGTGTCTCTCTCTCTTCCTCACTGCGTTGAGGGAGGAGACCCGTACGTACGAATTCTTAATTCATGTCGATTTCTCATTAAACCTTTACTGCGATTGGCAGTAATAATCTAAACGGCTCTGAGATCTTGCATCCATCCTTTCATTCTTTTACATCCAACGAACATCCAACAATAGCGTTGATTTTACTTGAGAGACGGTTTAAGTATTCAGTACATCTACGGAGAGGAGATGAAGAAAATAGTACCTTTACCAATCATTGTAAACAGATGGGAACTGAACCGGGTTTTGTTCTTTTATATATTAGTAGAATCCACTTTGTTCTCGTTCACACACGGTGACCTAATTTTGAATTTGTTTGTGTGTGTGTATATATTAATGGCTAACTTCACAGTTCCCTTGATCGATTCCCATGATTTTGAATATATATACACTGTATATGCACGTTCACAAAACATTAAGTAACGGTTTACATCAAAATTAAACAAACGCCACCAAAACAGGCCGATATTGTGCATATATTTCTGGATATGTGCTGCTGTAGATGCAGATGTTAATGTTGTCAAATTTTGGGTGACTATAATTGCATGACAGCAGTATCAGTATCACAGATGTCGCCCCAATCAAAACACGAAGCAGCAGAGGTTACAAGCATCATGTACTGTATTGTCCTGTTAATAATAGTAACCGTTACAGCTCAAATCATTCAGTCCCAACCATGCACTCCCTTGTTAAACATTACACACCTACCGTACACATCTTCATCATAATCCAGACAGACAAACACCATTCAACAGCAGTCAAAGAGAGAGAAACATTAGTATTACATATCATACACAGTGGGCCAAAGCCATGCTTCAACAGAGCCTGCAAATTAGGGAATTGTCCACTTGGGAATTGCAGGTACAGTACAGCTGAGTGAAACCATGTTCATATTAGAGAAGAGCAAGTGAGGTCTTTTGAGCTTTAAAGACATCATGGCACAGCCCTTGTATCACGGCTGGGTTGGTGTTTCTTCGTTCCAGAGGAAAAAGTGGCGTGTGCTGCTCCCATTTCCCTTTGCTATTGTGAAAGTGATTCAGGTTACCGGTAGTTCCTTCCCGTACTGCAGGTCAAAGGTGAAGGAGACTGTTGTCCATTGCAGCTGTTGTGATAAGGCACCAGAACAACATTCACAATGTGTGTGTGTTAGGTCCTCGTTGTTTCAAACATGTCTGGAGTCGGTTCAATACAATAAACACAAAAGGTATCATACAAAAGTACCCCCCCCTCCCACAACCCCGGTTCTATAAAGATTACAAGTAAAAATGAACCAATGAATTTGTACACTGTCAACTAACAGTACAAAATCAAGGCACTAGTTAACATTTCGATGAGCATGCTGGTTTGACTTGCTCATTAGGAGAAATAAGGAATGGAAAGGTGCAAATGGAACCTGCAATATTTCCTTGAATTAGCACAAATGTGTTTAAAAACAACAACAACAGAGGAAGGGTCCATCTTGAGGACACTCAAAACACAACCCACGTCCAATTTGATTTTATCCACAGTAACCACAATATATTAATAATGATAGAAAAAGTGCTTGGCGACATCACGTCCAGTTATGGTCGCTTAGACAAATGTGCAGTTCCTTAAAAAGTTCCCATGAGAACAGCAACTGTAACAGCCTCCATTTTGTCTCTCTCCTGTACTGCTCACCATGGATACTGCACATTTCATCAATGTTCTCTCATGTCCTTTCATTTCTATGGGTTGTGTTCCTCTACTGTGGTTCTTAATTCCTACCCTCTCCTGGCTCACTACAAGCCATCGACTTAAATTGTCATCTATGATAGCTAGGTATGCCATTTATATTGTGGTTCCTTCTCTACTGGGAGATTGTTGCCCATCATCCATTTCATTTCTCTATCTTCTCTTTTCTGCCCTGGTCAGACCTCATCGTCCATATAACGTATGTCTGGGTCAGAAAAGCGTCTCTGGCCTTTTGTAGGCGAGGTCTGTGTCTGGGGTTGCTGGTGCTGAGGAGAGGATGCAACCATGGAGATGGAGGAGGAGGAGGGGGGGCAGGAGGAAAAAGGCAACAGCAGGTCACAGCCTGGGCTGTCAATGTACAGGGACTGGGTGCTGTCTTTACACCGGCTAGGCTGCTCTCTTCTCCTGATCAGGTATTTAAATGTTCGACTTCCAGGAGGGGTGAGCGTGGCAGCTGGGCCTGAGGCTGTAGACTGGGTGGGGATGCCTGGGGGGATTTTAACTGTGCCTGGGATGATGGGGTTGCGGCGTTGCAGCTGATGCCTGGAGGAGGCACTGGAGGATACAGACGAGGAAGAAGCGCTGCTGGACACACCAGAGGCTTTAGCTCGCAGGGCCAGGTCTGATGGTTTGGGCGGGCAGGCTGGCTTGTATCTCCTCAGCTGGGGGCAACCTCGTCCTAGAAGAGAGGGAGAAAGGAGGAAGGGTCAGAGGAAGGGGAATATCAATATGTTCCTCTCCCAGACACGTACAAGAGTCAAACACAGCCATCCTGAGAAAGTGAAAATCAATGGAAGATCATGCAACCATGTTAGCTACCAAAAATCATGTTCAGTGAGGCACAAAGAAGCAAAACATTTGATTTGTTATGGTGTGCCAAATGTTCACTTTGGACAAAGAATGCTACTGTGCCACACATGCATATTTGCGTGCATACACAGATGTGCAAATGTATGCACATGTACACACACACAAAAACAAACACACGACCACTGTTCATCCAACCTGCTTTGCTACAGAGCAGACGGCACCGCTCCCATCACCATCACTGGTCCAGACCTGCACCACAAAAGACAGGAAGGGCCCAACCCCACTGGTCAGAAACCCACCAGTGAGTGAGAGAAACAGGTAGAAGGAAGGAAAGGCCAGACGGTACCTTAATACTGACCTTCGGGCTCTGAGCCATGGGCAGAAGAGCGCTGTTGCTCATCCAGAAGGCTCTCAGAGCTCAGCGAGGCTTCAGAGTCCAAGTTCTCCTGGTCTGAACCAGGCTGCTCCAGCTCTGGCAGTCGGCAAGCCAGGTCCTCTCTGTGAGGGGAGCGGAGGACAAGGACATCAGAGACACGAGAGAACAAAAGAGACTGGCTAAGGAAGCTAGACAATGGAGAGAAAAGAGAGATATTGCATTGAGATTATTGTGACTGAGGTGGGAACAGTGGAAGTAGCTGATCAAGAAACCATCCTTACTTCTCCTGTTTGATGGACTTGATGCGTTCCACCAGGTTCTTCTCAGCCTCTGTGTCTGAGTCTACAGGCTCATTCTCAGGAACCACGCTTAGATCAGAACTGGCCTTCTCATGCACCTGCAGAGACGGACAGACCATCACACACTGGTACCTTGAACAACTCAGGGTTACGTCAAAATGCTGTTCATTCTAGGACACGTGGCGTGATTGCTTTACTTTGCTGGGCTGGTACCTCGTATAGTACATTTCAAAATGTCCATTAATTATGGCAGAAATCAAACACGGTTTTGACCCACATCTGAAACTGACACCATATTTGTTAGTGAAAAAGAGGGGGGAGGAGGGGAGATGGTGCCTGTGGCAAGTCATGCAACTGCACATCATTCTTGCAGCCCTTCTGTGAAACAGAATAACTTAACGAGAAGGGGAGACACAGATGTAGTGACACAAAAGAAACAAATGAATACAATCATTAACATCCACCCATTCACAAAAGTATTGGTGTGCGGGTTTACATAGGCAAACTGAGGGCTTAGTATCGTTATAAAAAAGGTCATTTCAGAACATCACCGCAACCCAAAAAGGCCCTGCAACTCAACAGCAGACACTCCTCTGCAAATAACATGACTTTCAGAGCTTTGTGGTTTCCTCTTTATGTCAATAAGTTATGAAGACATTAGAATACCACACAGAATAGTTTAATCATTATTTACCTCTAGCTGACGCTTTGAAAGCCATGCTATTCACACGGGACCACCTTCCAAAAAGTCCAACTACAAAAGTACTAGGACACCAACCCAGAACCATCTTGTCCTCACACGAAGAGAACAAGAATAACAGAAAAGAGAACAGATTGATCCTTCACATAACAAGCAGGATCTAAACCAAGCTAACAGAATCATGCAATGTTCTACCAGTTAGTAAGAAACAAAGGGAGTAAGGAAAGAGGGAGGGTCATAGGTCACCCACGTCTAACATGCCATGCACAGACGTGTCAGCATGGCACACACTCACTACTACATCTACTAGATCTACCAGGAGAACTTGAGGTTTGATGATACATACCACCACTCCTTTGTAAGGAGCTGAGAACCTTAGAGGTAAATGCCAGTAGTGCTAAAGAGAGACAAGGAACATTGGCCATGTTACCCATGTAACCCGAAGAACAATAATATCTGATACTGGGGTTGCCATAAGGCTTAATTGATCAACATGCAACTAATTATTTAAGATGGGTTTGGCATATGGCATAATAAACCATTTATACATAAGTGACATTATGTTTAAATGCCTTTCCTTTACATCCTCACATGACGTTGACGGTGGTAAAGTTTAGGCTGAGCAGCACTAATCCAGAACATTTTGTTGTTAATTGTTGCCATAATGTCCAGACTTCACTAAAGCGAACACGGCCAATCCAGAGCAGGGCAAGGCGCTCTCTCTTCCTCACCGTGTTCTGTCTCTTCAGTTTGAGCTGGTTAACAGCCAGAGCCTCAGCGTACTCCAGCTGCTCGATATCCTCCATCTTCTCATTGTAGCGTCTGATCTGCTCGTTGATCACCATCTCTATACACCTACAGAGGGATGGGTAATGTCTTAGGTCACACTAGCAAAGAGAGTGACTGTGTGCAGACTTCTAGCTGTTCACTGGTTATGAACATGTTGTATATGTGACATGAACAAATCACAACAGAAAAAAGACCCATGATAAATATCTTGAACAATGAAAAGCTGACTTTATTTGTGCATTTTCATGAGAATATATCTATGGAGCTTAGTGCATCCCGGGCTAAGACTTGTCCACCCAGTCATGGCAGTCTTACGTGGTGGTCTTGGCCACGTCCTTCATGCTGAGCAGCGGGTCTGCGCTGTCTGGGCAGCGCAGGATACAAGGAGCAAACACTATTGCCAAGGAGTTAGGAGACATGCGGTTTTGAGGTTCCTCTTTAGACACCCTGCAAGATAATTATCAGACATATGTTTAGATGCAACAGAGACATTAGGATCTATTGTACTTATCACACAAGAGGGTCGTCTCTACTCTGAGGTTATCCTTTAATAGTGTTGGAACATTGAGAGTACACAGATTAGTGAGCTTCCAGTCCATTAGCAAGTCAAGTCATAACATAAGTTCATATTAAATACTACTGATCAAACAACCATGTTCAAAGAAAATAACATTATGCCATTTTGTAGATGCTTTTATCTATATTATATAATACCACGAGAGCATACATTGCATACAGGTGGCCTCGAACCTCTAACCCTGAGAGAATTAACCACAATGAGAGAAACCCTACCTGACGAGATGGAAGACGAGTCTCTCCAACGTGTTGTAGTTTGCTGTAGGAAGCTCCTCCAGCACCTTGTAGATGGCTTGAAGCTGCTCCTGCTTATCTGGCAGCTCTACAGAGAGGAGAAAAAATAAATAATAAATCAGTGATAAATATTCAACAACCACTTTCATATAATTATTTTATTTATTTTAAAATCAATGTCATGAACAAAAACCCCTACTACCGAGAAGCAGGTGTAGGAAATACCACTTTTGAAAAGTAAAGCCCAGATTATTTATAGTTAAAAGTTGCCCCCTAGTGGGGAATGGCATTCTTACCCACTGCACGCAGGAAGTCACTGTAATGTGTGAAGGTCATGAGTGGGTCTGGCAGCTCCCTCAACCACTGCTTCACCAGGCCTGTCACCGTGTGGATGGGGTAGTCTTCCAGGCATACCAAATGGGGGTCTAAAGAACACAACAATATAAAAACAACACACACATAAACAATGGAGCTGTCCAATCAATAATAAACAATAACATTATGTGTAGGAGAAACAATGTTGATAAACAAAGACAAGACAGTTCTAGGGTACACTGTCAGTTTGCGGTCAATGTTATGCAGATGAGGCTAACCAGTCTCCAGCCGCTGGTGCAGCTCTTTCATGCGGTTGGCAGAGCCAGACTTGCGGTAGATGCCCTCGGAGTAGAGGCCGGTCATCTCCACGTGCTCCAGCATCATCTCAATCACCATGGGCACTGGGTTCTTATCGCTGATCAGGTGGCACACACGCACCCCAAAGTGCTGACCAGTGGACTCCTCATCACTCTGGGGATTGAGCAGACAGCAGCAGTTAATGAGAGGTCTATTCGTTCCATCAGCATCTATCTATCAGATTCATGCATTCGCACATAGTGTAAATGCAACAAAGCTGAATTACAGCTTGACTTGACACCTACTTTACTGCATTTCTTTTTCGCCCCAAACACCAGAACTTAATACCAAATCATAAATAATACTACAACACATTAAAGCAATACATATAAATACATAAAAGCCCAACTGCCTCCCAAACCCTTTGGCTGTATGTTCCAAGTCTTATGTAGGTTATGGCATTAGCAAGCCCCTCATTAATCCAGGCGTGTGTTTCCCCTAGCCTTTCTGATAATAAACATGTACCTTTTTGGCACAGAAGGTGCAGCAGTCGGTGACTATTTTGCAGAGGCACTTCTTGTGGCACACCATTTTGCAATCTAGAAAAAAAGACAAAATGTGTTGATTACGTGTGAGTTAGTACAAGGAACTCACGCATCTAAGAATGCACGCTTTATGGTATATTGCACGGTTTATTCTTAAGTATTTGGACACAAATGCAAAACAAGTAAAAGAGGCATGTTAGGGCGTAAACTCACAGCTGCACATGTAGGCCTTCTCCATGCCCCAGATATAGGAGCTGCATTGGTCACATGACTGCATAATGTTGACCTGATAGTTGCTGAACACATGATCCAGGGGGCTCTCCATCTATAAAGACAATCAGTCACTCAATTAGGAGGCCTAATCTATATTAAATGACCATTTTGTTACTCGCATTCTGGTAGTGAAAGAAAACAAGAATATGGTCAAACTGAATTTCAACCCTGCATACTTACACTCTTATCTTTTTTCCGCCTCTTCTTCCTAGCTTTAGCAGGCTGAAATACAGATAGAGAGCGCACGTGTGAATACATAATTTTCTTAATATATGGACTAAATAGAGTGATTGATCATGAATCAGCCCTGTGTCGTTTCACCTTGGCAGGCTCAGCCTCCTCCTTCTTCATCTCTCCTCTGATGAAGCCATCCAGCACTGACTGGAACAGGTTGACCACCAGCTGGACTTCTCCTTTCTGTTTGTCCCCCGCCAGGTGGATCACTCTGTTTTGGTAGCCTTTCATCAGACCCTTGTAGCCAATAGTGGGTTTCTGGTAAAGGTAAGGGGAGAGGAAGAGAAATTAAGGGAAAGGAAGCCCACAAAAAAAGACAGTGAAGATAGTGGAAATTGGATTGGTGTGTGTGTGTGTGTGAGTGTATGCCTGTGGATAGACTCACTGGGAGAGAATACATGGCTTTGATAGTCTCTCTGAACTGCATGGTGGCTGTTACGAAGATGGCTTCTGTGGCTGAGAGCTGCTTCCCCCTGGAGCGGAAATCATTCACCTGCAGAGACAACACAGAGGAAAAGGATAATTAATGAAGCACACTCAAACAACATGAGAAGTTTAGTTCAACAGGACAGACAGAACTGAGGGATGTGATTTTTCAGGATTAAAATGATTTCTGACACACTGGCTGCGGTGAAAGCGCGACAAAGGTAGCTGAGGGAATATGGGGATTTAGAAACTGTTTGATTATTCATGAAGATGCAGATATCCTCTAACAAGCACAGCAAGCCTAGATTCAAAATGATTGATTAAGTTGACCACGAGATGTTAGCAGTGTGATGTAAACAATGAACTGTAAAAAGAAATGGAGACGCTTTTCCACAAGGCAACACAACCAATCATGTGATATATTAGACCAATTGCAGATGGTAGCGCATTGGGTGCTGGTGTGTGAGGAATTCGACTACTTCTGCCAGCAAGCCTGTGCACACTGCAAAGTCCGAAGTGAATGCAATGCTTTTGCGAAAAAAAGGGACAATATTCCACAATAAGTATACCGCCTGCCTTAATGTACCTGGTTGCCCAAAAACTCATCTAGGTGCCGCAGCTCATTGGCATTGGTGATCTCTCTGTCCAGCGAGGCGTTCCACTGCTCAGAGACCCGAGTGGCACGACTGATCTTTATGGTGGGGTTGCGGCTCAAGCCTTTGCCAGGGCGGTCCCCGTGGGGCTGGGAGCGAGATGAGTGTCCGAGTGTTGAGGCTGAAAGGGAGAGAGATCGCAAAATAAGATCAACTGCAGGAGGGAAAGCTGGAAGATTTTGTTTTAAAACACATTTTAAATGGTCCTGATTAATTCAACGTTTCTATTCATTACCTTTCTACCTGTTCTCTCAAACTGAGCTCAAACCAAGCAGAATGTACAGTATGCATCAGCAACATGGAATCCTGAGTCAAGTTATCCTGCTAGCATTGAGCATGATCCTGCACTGGTCACTATTTACCCAGAAAGCAAACAGCATGATTAGTTAAGCCTCTGGAATAATAATAATACACAAGTGTTTTCTTTCCATGTCTCACTCCAGGAAGTGTGACGGACGTGGACTGCAGATGTAGCGCAACAGTTTGCTGAAGGCTCAGCACTGGCTAACATGAGTAACACTCCTATGACTTCAGGGTAGATGGAATGCTGGCATAAATACTGCGCGAGTCACAGCAACAAACTCTTATTTGGAAAGGACTTCAACGGAACGTCCCTAATTACTCACAACACTGTCAAATGACACAGGGTGGCATTTTGCATGTCTTCTTACTGTCACCTACATATAGACATCTCACATTCATTTGACAAGGACAGTTTATATGGAGGCCTGAACAATTTCCTCTTTGCATTAATTACCTTCCCCTCCTGCAGGCTTCTCATTGAGGGCCTGAGCCAGGGTCAAATCTCCATCGTCTGGAGTCTGGGCCTCCTTGTGGGGTCGCTTCTTCAAGATCTTACTTAGGAAACCTGATGACCTACAGGACACACAAACACAAGAAGCTCCTAAGAACACAAAGTCAAGCTAAAACATAGTGTAACTGAAATACTAAGGGGTCATCATTATCGTGGACTTATCGTGTTCAAGCTATGTGCAAGGATGAGATTTGTTTTTCTTTTTTCAGATTGGACTTTAAACTTCCATTCTTTCCTAATGGCAGATTACTTCCTTAGGGGTTTGGATCACATCCCTGCCTGTAACAGCCTGGCATTCCTTCCTGGCAAGAATTAGACAAAACAGATAACTAAACAACTAAGAAAATGTCCAAGTCTGAGAACATCGTGAAGACTGTATTATCCTGAAATTGCCACATATTCAAGGACCGCTCCAACAGTATCACCATAGCAACAATACAAATAAAAAACAAGGCAATCCACTCGATCCCATCATCTGATCAATCTTTGGCCCAGTGAGTGAACCTCAGGCACTCCATTTCTGGTGTGCAAGCCAATCCATTCAAAGTAAATTCTGTTATCAGGAATTTCCGCAATCGTGTCTCTTTCCCATAACAAACTGCCTGTGTATCTATATATATATATGGTTAAGGGAGACCGTGTGTGTGTAACACCACATGAGGGAGCCAGGGACGGTTTGATTACACAAGACGAAGTGTTTTCCCATGAGCCATCTGGCTCAGACAGACCTAGTGGGCTAAGATGCAACTGTGAATGGTTTAATGTGAAGGAGTTTTCCTCATAATTCAGCAGTGCATTATACTATATATCTTCACTGTAGTCACTATAGCACTGGATACATCAGGCTGTGCTTCAGTAGAGCTTGTCTCCTTAGAGGACATTTCTAAACCAATATTATTGAACGACATATTGAGACATGTGACATTCGATGCTGCTTTTTCCTATTTCTGAAACAACCCTGCCACAACCCATCACCAGCCCTAGTGTCCAGTCATGTGCAGTGCAGTACCTCTCTGGTGTGGATGGGATGGTGTGGGAGTCCTGGTGACCGGAGCCATCTTGGTGTCTTCTTCTGATGGAGCTTCCCTTAGAGCCATCAGGATGGCTTTCTGTAGGGGAAAGCATCTGCAGAACCGGAAGCATAATCAGAGAATGAATACTTACTGTACAAGTACAGAAGTATATGCAGAATAACTGAAGATTGAGTTTGGTTGATTATTTTGTATTGTAGACTTTCAACTGGCCAAAGTTTACATCTGAGCTTATAAAACATGAAATGGTCCACTGAAGTAGATCAATAGTTATAATACCTCTCTGGCTGATACAGCACCAGCGCCCTCAAAAGATGGAGACACACTGTCTAGTGAAGAGGAGGCTGTTCGACTCCTGCAGGCGGAGGGACAGATGTATAGACATGCGACACAAATCAATTAATGAGCAAGGTACAGGAACACTGGTGTCCGCACTCTGGCAGAATCACAGCGGTAATCACATTATGAAGCAGTTTCCTACACGCAGATACAAACACAAACATTGGAAAATGTTTGTCACTGGAGATCCAGTATCTATTATCTGCTAATTATAGTAATATAAATGACGTAACTGAGGACAAAAAAATGTTCAAAGAAGTTTCTAGAGACAAAACCATGTTGGGAGTTTAATATGTGGGTAGATACGAGAGTATGACAAGAAGAGAAGACGTACTGCGCATGCTTTTTCCTCCTGTCCTCTCTGTTGTGAGGCGGAGGGGGGTTGGTGTTCTTAGAATGTTCTCCTTCACTCTTCCTCCCCTTCCACTTCTCTGGTTTCCCCTTAATCGCCCCAGGACGGCGCTGCAGGTATGTCATCCCAACACCCTGCCCATGGCCATTACTCTCAGGCACAGATTCTGAGCGCTGCAGGGATAATGTAGATGGATGAACAGGGCTGGCAGAGGGAGGAGATATTTTAGCCTCCTTCTTCTCCCCTTTGTCCTCCCCCATATTCCAGGCCCCAAAGGTGTACTGATCCAGCTCCTTGCTGTCCGCCCGCTCTTTTAGCCTGGTGGCCTCCTGGCTTTTGCCCTTTGACGGGGAGGTTTCATCCTTGCTGATAGCTGAGGTGGAGGAGGAGGAGGTGGAGGAGGCAGCTCGTTCAGTCTCTCTCTGGTTGTGCTCCAGCCCTCTCCGCCTCCTCTGCTCTCTCTTCTCCTGGTTCCTGGACACCAGGCCCTTGTGAAGAGGGGGAGGTCGTATTCTCTTTTGCTCAGCGTGGGAAGGTGAGGGGCTAGTGCTGGGAGCCTGGCTATCCAAGCTCTTACATAGAGACTGGGGTGCAACTGCCTCAGAGGTCACCCAAGCACTGGGCTTCTCTGACTGGGCAGGTTTTGAATCTGACTGTCCTAGTGTCTGGTTCTCCAAATCCTCTTCTTCGTCTAACTGGGGTCCGGACTCAGCCAGGGTACCGTTGATCTCCAAATCAGACCTGGGAGATGAAGGCTCACCACACTCTTCCTCCGCTCCCAGCCCTTCATCCTCCTCCTCCAGCTCTTCCTCCTTCCCCTGTTCGTCATCTGTCTGTGAGCTTGTGGCATCCTCTCCATCCTCCTCTTCTCTCTCCTCCTCTGTCTCCTGGACGGGGAGGTTGTCCTGTTGACTTTCATCCAGTGTCTCCTCTGTGACAAACTCTATATCTGGATCCTCCCTCGTTTGGGGCTCCATGCTGTCTGCCTGCTTAAGCCTGGCTACCTCATTCTCCCTTGCTTTCAGTTCCTCCTCTTCCTGCCTGAGTCTTTCCTCCTCTTCCTCTCTCTTTTTCCTTGACGCCTCTTGTTCAGCCTCTCTAGCGAGTCTAGCAGCCTCAGCATCCCTCGCTAGCCTGGCTGCCTCTTCCTCTTCTGTCCTCCTCTTTGCTTCCTCTTCTTCTGCCCTCCTCCTCGCTTCCTCCTCTTCTGCTCTCCTCCTTGCTTCCTCCTCTTCTGCCCTCTTCCGAGCCTCTTCTTCCTCCTCCCTCCTTTTCTCATCACGTATGGAGTGGCACCTGTAAAAAAGAAAACAATGATATGATACGATCTGAACACAATGAACACAATCTTTATGGTAAGCTAAAAATGCTGTTCCAAGTCTCTGAATTACAAATATCCGTGACAGACATCTTTTGAAATGTCATCACAGCATTTCAAGAACATCAATGGTCCATCTGATTTGTATATGTTCCAGACGGGGCTTTTAACATTATGTAAATGTTCAAGTACAGTCACACACAGTCTGAGTGAGTGTCTTGGTGCTGTTACCTCCTGCGTGCAGAGTGTCCTCTGACCAGGGCTTGTATCTTGGTAATGCCCTGTCTATGGTGGAGGTACTCGGCTCTCTGCCTGGACCCCCTCCAAACAGCCTGGATCAGAGTGGCTGCTCGCCGCCTCCGCTCCTCTTTGCAGTACCTGTGCCATGAACGCTACAAGGGAGGGAAAAGGAGAGAACATTATCAGGACAATAGTTTAATTATCTTGTAAACATTATAAACAAAGCATAGAGACATATAAAAAATCCTTATGTTGACGTAAGTGCCTCAAAGAACCAATGTTGTATCTGTGGTTACCTGGATCAAGATGGCCGCCTTTCTCATGTCCAAGAACTCCTTCCTCTGCAGGCGAGCTCTGAACCAGCGCTGTAGGAAGATGATCTTATGCATCACATCCTTGTGCAGCGTGTCCTGCAGCTGCTGCCTCTCCAGCTCCTTCAGGTAGACCTGGGTAGAAGATTTGAAGAAATTGGAATTCATTCTCAGCACACCGTCAACAGAATGGGGTTTGTCTAATGTACCAAAACTATAAATCCAAATAACAAGACTTACCTTAGTTTTGCCTATCTGGTAGGTGGTGGGGTCCAGGCCCATCTTCTCAAACAGTACTGAGATGTCCTCCTTAGAGGCTGTGTTCTTTGGCAGCAGCACCCTGAACTGCTCTATGAACTCCTGCAGGGACAAGACAACGTAGGCCATTAAAATCCAACTGAATAGGTTGTTAAAGGGAGGAGGTATGTGGTAGCGATGAATGATAAAACCCAATGACCAATATTAAAGGATTTTACAGACGGCAATGTCCAGGAGGTGGCCAAGTTCAATGCCAACCCAAACAAGCACAACATTTTCACAATATAATATGGCACGGTAAAACAGCTTTGGAAACTGATATCAGAAATATATTTATATATTTAGATTTCCCAAAACAATGGCGGCAACAGCTACAGACGACTATGGACGTCGTCTCAACTTTCGTTTTGGCGCAATATTTACATGGGTTTTCAATGTCCATAACAGTTTTCTTGGTAGGAGGACTATCTTTAGCGACTGGTATAGAATACATTTGACTGAATATAGGTATGCATTATAATCATATGGATTATCAGCCTAAATAAGGAGTAGGTTTGCATTACTTGGAAAGTGTACTTGGCTCCGTAGCCTGACCTCCTGATGCGCACAGTTTCCAGCATTCCTGTGTAGCGCAGCTGCTGAAGCACCAAAGCCTCATTCAGACACATCTCCTTCTGCTCATATACAAGGGCACAGGAAGCATATTCTGTTATATTCTGTCGAATTGTGTGTTATTAAGATATTCTATATCAATCATTACGGCTTGATATGACATTTTCCATACTTCAAATTTGACAC
The DNA here is from genome assembly GCA_900312575.1 of Acanthochaenus luetkenii. Taxonomy (NCBI): domain Eukaryota; kingdom Metazoa; phylum Chordata; class Actinopteri; order Beryciformes; family Stephanoberycidae; genus Acanthochaenus; species Acanthochaenus luetkenii. The sequence continues at coordinate 20,618 of OMOT01041218.1, read as the reverse complement.
TGATTCTAAAATGATTATTTTTGATACCTTCCTTTGTTGGATGAAACCTCACTTCATTAGGCAATAGAGTAAATACATTTATGTGTAACAGTTGCATATGGCATGTGCTTTCCTAAATAGAATCAGATATAAAAAAGTCTGTAAGCTGGAAGAAAACCGTAGTTCCAATTACAAGAATCCCAAAATGTGAGCTTTCTGATGCCTTTTGATATCTTCTGATGCCTAAAAATCGTTAACGTTACCACAAATTGGAACAGTAAATATTAATCAACCAATTATCCATTACTCACACTGACAGGGTCTTTCTTACCTTCTCAGCATTGGAGCGGATACAGCGAATGAAGAAAGGCTCTGCTCTGCCCAGAGTCTCCAGGAGTTTGGTCAGAGAGGTCTGAAGCAAACAAGGAGGGGGTTTGGTGAATGCTCAGGACTGCTGCTGGAGGGTTAGTTTGATGTAAAATGTCAAGTTTATGTGTACACTGTGCATACTGCTGGGTCTTATCTGTGATGTTACCTGGAACTGGGCACTGATGCTGGGGGTCTTTTTCTTCTTGTGAAGGTGGAGCAGAGACTTGGTAGTGCGATCTTGCAGCGTCAGGCCCACAATGAACTTCAGAGACCGAGAGTCCAGCAAATTCTACATGGTAGCAGTAGAGTACATTTGTCTTTCAGCATCACTTTACATGGCATTCAATGTGCACTAAATCTTACGGTATTAAAGACTAACAGTATAAAAGAGCATCTAACATCTAACAGGAATGCAAAAATATACCAAAACTGTAAAATGGGGGGCACTTGCATAATTTTATTATAGTATTAAGTTTTTTAAAACTGTTTAGTACCGCAGGTTTATGTGACTCAAACTGTAAGCTCAGTGTCTTCTCTTTATCGGTCTCTGAACAGAGTGCTCATATCTTTAGTCAGGTTTACCTTGGGGATGATCTGCTTCTGTTTGGTGCTCTTGTTCTTCCTGTGGAGAAGGGTGGAAAAAAGAGGAGGACGCAAGTTAGAGGACTGGAGAAGCGAATGTTTGAGGCAGGAGGATGGAAGAGTGGGGTGGATGGAACAAGTGGAGCCAAGTTAGTATGGATGGTGAGTCTTCTTCATGCGCTGTCAGTCAATGAGGAGATCAAAGGTTGCACCTGGATGATGGGATGACTGATGGGTAGAGGCAAGGCTTGAATGAGGGAGAGGATGAAGGAGAGGAGGAGGTAGGTTGTTGTAGGTGGGTGATGAGATGGAGAATCTAAACAGTCAGCCCAGCAGAGACTTCCCAATCAAAGAAAGAAGAAACTCCTGTTCCATGCTCTCTTGCTTTCACCACTAGATAAAGGGCCCTACATTTAAGTTGGGTTCATGTTCCCACTGTTGCCATGTGTCAGACTGCACAACTTGCTGTAAATTGTAACATGCTGTGTGGCCACTGGGACCACCTTATTACAGGTGCTCTGAAAGACCTCACATGCCAGCGCATTCCTCTAAGTACTGCCTTGTTCATGCAGCAGTTAACAAATGCATTCCAGGCATTACATCTTCAGCCTTCAAAACCCAGATATCTACAAACCTAACTAATAATGTAATATCCTTTAACAACCAAACTAAAAACACCAGCAACAATTCCATTAATGCAGATCCCACTGACTGGACTGAATCAATGTCTGTAGTTTAGGCCTTAGCTGCACTTCTTTGTCTGTAACTACTATGGGGCAGAATTAATTCATTTACCAAACAAATCTAATAAAATATGCATCGACCATATTCGTGTCACCATCTGCCGATGCGAAATGTATCAGTCGATGTCTAATCCACATTAAGGTGTGGTCACACCGCATCAGTGGGCCATTATTAAGCATGTGTGTCTGACATTTGTCTGCTGTCGGAGCAGTAGTGTGCTTTACGTTTTTATTAGATTACATGAAACTTTAATTATCCCAGAGGGAAAATTGGGTAACAGTAATAATAATCATCTAAAGTGATAGTTATAACTATCCAGGGATGGGTAAGCTAAACAGTTCTCATCTTCTAGACTGAGCTGAGCTGAGCTGCTCAAAATGAGTGGTCTACATTGTTCCAGGAAAACCAAGCTGGGCTAAATATGGCAGGGTGTGGAGTTGATAGGAGCATGTTTTGGCTGAGCCAGGGCTCGGCTAGACTGGACTGATCTAGAGAGCAGGGTGATGCCAGGTCTGTCTGCAGACTCACTGGAGGACGTGTCGAGGGAAGTGGAGGCGACCCCAGGACTGCAGTAGCTTGCGAGGGTCCTCACCGTCCAGCTGCAAGTCCTTAATGGAGGTGATGATCTGTGCATGCATGTCCCTGATCACATACACACACCCAGCGTGGAGAGGGCGAGTACGGAGAGCAGGAGAGGAGAAGAACAGAAGGATTGGAAAAATGACAAAAGGAGGCAGGAAGGAGAAAAAAACAACAACAACGTAGGGCAGGGTACAAAAAAACACCACTGTTAGGACCTTAGAAGAAAAAACACCTCGACCGTTACCCAAGACAGGAACACACACTACAGAATGGTTGGGAGTCTGACATCTAGAGGAACTTCAACTGACACACTCGCAACTCTGCTCATGAAGAATAACCCACATAATTGATTATTCCATTATTCATGTTTATATTCAAGACACGCTAGACCACCCAACCATGCTGCCTTATCCACTATAAGAATAGAAAAGGAGACGCACAGAAAGAGAGATTGGTGCATGGCAGTGTTGTATTCACACCCATATCCCTGCAACTGTTGTGGTGAGCATGCAGAGCTGAGCTGAAGCTCAGGGTGGCTGGCCATCTGTCTCCATGCTGGGGCTGTTACTGGCTGTGTGACTGTTGGTTGTTACTGGTGAGGCTGTTGGATTTACGGTCCTTTAACAGGGGCTGGTGTTACATTGGAGACGGGGACTGGTGAGGTTAATATGGAGCCTTTTCCACGTCTCAGAGCTAGTCCATGCAATACTGTTCTATACTTACCCATTACTAACCATGGACACAGAGGAGGCCAGGCAGGGAAGGAATGGCAATACATGAATGAGCCAAGACAAAACCGACTTCTACACCTCAATGATTGCAGGTCTGAAAGGCACTGGATGATTTAATGATGGTAACAATGGGGTGTGAGGTTCAACTGAGTTAATTTAAGTCCTTTTCTGTGTTAATGAAACCAGCCCAGTACTTTCAGATCTGAAAACAGGAGATAGGAGTCCATGGTCCAGAAGGCCCAACATTCAAAAATTCTTCAGTTTGATTCCATTCTGAGAAAGCTCACATGATTCTCTTTGTCTATTTGACTAGGGGTCTTTGTATGTGTATGTCTACGCGTGTGTTTCCAGCCCTCCGTGGTCCATGTCAGTAATCTGGGTGGCTAATCAGAGTAGGACAGTACAAACACCTTCCTGTGTTCTATAGCAAGAATAATAAACCTGAGGCAGGAGAGAGATTATCACAGCTACAGAAAAAGGCGGTGAAGGAAAAGAGCAAATGCAAGTCTAAGGGCAGCTTAGTTGCACTGCGTTATATTGGTGCATTGAACTTCCTCTTAGAAAAGTCTTGATGGACTGGCTACTTTCATATTTAGATAAGTAAACTTTGAGCTTGATCTTCTGTGATAAAACAAACGTAATACATTTTCTTTTCAATTTTCTTTGGATTCAACTATCAATTCCTGTTCTATTAAATTCCTCCAAAAATGACCATCCACCAATTTTTACATGGCAACTCAGAATTGTGAACAAACCGGTATCTATTACTCAAAACAAAACACATTTCCTTTCCTGCTTGGCCTCATCCCGCCATTCCTTTCTCCTGTCATCCAGTTCACTTACTTCTTACTCTCATAGCTAGCAAAGATGTCTTCAAAGGCCTCTAGAGGGCGCTCCTCTGAGTGATCAAAGTAGAAATCGAGCATAGAGGCTCGTCTGTGGAGGGGAGAGGGAGAGGAGAGAACCGCACACACTGGGGTCACCGAAAGGTGGAGAAGGACAAAGGATTTGAATGACCAAGATGAGGTGAAGGAGGATTCATCTGTCAGGAAGTTGTGTTTCATTAGTGTTTATGGATTCAGTTCAACTCAAGCTACAGTAACTCTGCTGAGCAGCCTTTCGGTGTCTGACATTGCAGTCCTTCCTCATCTCATCCAGTACCACAGGGTAAATGCAGAGGTCCACAGTCCACCAAGCATTTAAAACATTTCCTCCAAGATGGAGCATCAATCAGCGAATACTCTTGAATAGTGCCTATATCGTGTATTACTGATGGACATTTATGAACACTGAATTTTTGTTAATCCAATTTAAAATGAATGGTCTCCATTTCATGTCAGTGCAGGGTGATAGTTATTAACAACAGAGTGAACAGGACAGGCTCTCCACAGGTACTGTGGTAGACAGATAGTGATCTAAGTAAAACCTGCTGCAGTTTGCCTCCAGGGGAAAGAGACCTGACAGTTATGTGACGAGTCCAAAGAAAACGTGAGAGAAAAACAAGTTCTATATTCCATTACCTTCCAACAGAATATGTATACAATACCAGTCTTATTCACCCACTGTTAACCCGACAGAGTGTTTTAGTCCCTTTAACCAGAGTGGTATGTGTGTGTGTGTGTATATTCTTACTTGTACATTCTTTCTACTGGGGCATTGGACCGTTTAAGCTCTCCTAACGGAGTCCTGGAGGTCGGGCGGACAACACCTACACAAAACATAACACACAACACAAAGAGTATTAACAGGATTGACAATGCACTTCTCATAAGTAGGCTTCCTACAGAAAAAAGTTTCTACAACTGATTTACAACAACTATGTTGCATATCTATAATGAACCCACTGTACCACGGTGCTGCATCAATACCAGCTGTACCATAATACTGACTTAGGTCAAACATATTTCTTATATATGGGGTTACTGCATCAGGACAATTCAGATAGTGTTGGCAAGCTGTCAATCACAAGAAAGTATGCTAAACTGACTTTAAAAAAGTATCATATTGTATTTTCAAGTATTATTTCACCCAGGTCTAGACTGACAGCGTTATAGTGATAATGTACCTGCAGTCTTGGCAGCCCAGCGGCGGCCAGCCTCGTTGAAGGCAGCCATGCCCCTGATCGTGGCACGCAGGATGCCCCAACGGAACATGGCCACTGGGTCCATGCCAATGAGCTGGCGCACATAGGCACGGTCGCTGCTCCGCAACAAGGCCACAATGTCTGGACGCATGTGGTCTGTGTTCTTCTCACGGAAATCCTGATGAGTTCCAAGATATCGAGTATGTTAGAAAAAGGCACCACAATGAAACGAACAAAAGCACAAGGCTATATTTAAGTGTGATTCCATTAAAGGATAATGTAGCTAAATGGGGGAAGCTACAGTCAATGGTTGTATCAGCTATTGTCATGTTGCTCGACTCTTCCTTGGGTTCTGCTCTTAGACTAAGGAGAAAAAGTTCTGACACACTAGGTGGTGTCTTCCATGTCCATCCTCCTTACCTTGATTTGGTACTTAACCTTCCCCGCAAAGTGTTGAATGACGAAGGCTGGCTCCATGACTGGTGTGGGGACAAAGTATTTGTTCCCCTGGTGCTGCTGCTTGAATTTGGCTAGTAAGGTTTTATCTGTGGCATGGGGAAAGCTGGAGCAGAGGCACAGAGAGAAGGAAGATGAGGATGAAGAGGACAGACAGAAAGAAGAGAGGAAAAGGGAAGTAAGTAAGAGATGAACAGACAGCTTCTTGAATATAATTCAGTTCAATTAAAAAAACATAATTCCTTCCCACAGCCTTAAAATATAGATAAAAAACACAGACATAAAAACAACAACCAAACGTCAGTTTGCCAGAAGAGCAAGGCCCTCACTAAGTTGCAGTCACTCTTTATCAATAAGCTGCCACCACAGAGTAAATCGTGTAATCATAAAGCTGTTGTTGCTCATACTTGCTCTCCTCATCCAGCAGGTAGAGCAGGCCAGTGGGTTTCTTGCTGATAAGGTGGATACAGCCCACGTTGTCTGTGTAGTCGATGTTGTGCCAGGTGATGCCCTCTGCCTGGTACTCCTCCTGGATGGCAGCAGAACATTTAGGTAAACCAGCTCATCAGTGAAATCAGTCAAGCTAGACATGTTTACAAAGTTCACTGACAATCTGAAGTTATTTATCCGGTTTCAAATGAGAAAAACCCTAACCCCAACCCTTTTAATTTATTGTGTGTGCCAAAAACATGTAGCACTATACAATCTGGGTGAGAAAAGATAACATCTGTTTTCTCAAACAAGTTTAACAATTATAAAATATGCAGGTTGACAATTTGTTATTGTAATGATGATCCATGAAAATGTTGTGCTTTGCCCTAGCATGGTACTACCTGTATGTAGTTTGGGCAGTCAAAAGAATAGGCATAAAAAAATATATATAAAAAAAAAAAGAGCGCTCACCTGCTCCAGTTTGAAGATGTGCTGGTTGAAGTAATACTGCAGCTGCTCATTTGCATAGTTGATACAGAACTGCTCAAAGCTGTTGGTCTTAAAGTCCTCAAAGCCAAATATATCCAGGACACCAATGGACAAGCACTGGAAAACAGATAGAGCTATTAACACTGACTGAAAACTAATAAGTAGCAGCATGAGGAATGCATAACAATTATCAACCAAAAGAAAGGAATATTTATAGTATTTCACCATCTACAATATCGTGTCACATCAATGTGAAGTTGATTCATTATCTGCATATTAATTGAGATAATCATACGTCATTTTTTTCACCTGCACAGCACACAGGCTCGATCCAGACCAAGCAAAGGGGTGTCATGAGAGGGGAACTCAAATTTTCATTCCTTTTTGTGTTGCCGTGTGTGTGCACATGCATCTGTCTGGATGTGTTTGTGTGTTTGTGTGTGTGTGTGTGTGTGTCTCACTGGGACAGATTCTTCCATGTCTTTCTTGTTGAGCAGTGCATGATTGATGCGTAGGACAATCCAGTCAAACAAGGCGCTGTACAGAGATTTGGCCATGGAGTCTCTGGCTGTGATAGCCTGATGGAAGGGGAGAGGGAAAGAGAGGGGGGGGTTACAGGATGATGCATGTTGTGCCAATAAACTGCAATGAACATAACAGAATATAGGCAGAGGTGCTGTTACATGCTGGGCTTTTGAATGAGACTACATTAGGAAATGGAGAAAACCCCCGGTGCAGACGCAGTGTGAGAAGTGTGTGTAAGAGTGGGTAAAAGAAAAAGAAAGAAGAGGTCAGAAAAACAAAAAACTTTGAACATTAAATACTGACATAAGCAATAGAAGACACAAGAGATATCTAGAAACAGGAAGAGGCAGACAGACATGAGGCCACCAATTAGTCTGCAGTGCAACACTGTTCAAGTAATGACAGGTTGCAGAGATGGCTTGATGGCTGGTGCCTACCTCACTGTGGCTGTAGGAGAGGATCAGCTTGTCATTGACTGTCACCGTTTTCCTCTTCGTCAGCGCCTCAACCAGCAACTCCTCTTTAACCTGAGAGGGAATGCACACACGTTACAGAAGACAGTCACACACATCTAGCCAGACAGAGGTACAGGCATGCTCATGAATAAAGACACAGACATGGACACACACACATCCACACCAATGTCACCTTTAGCAGATCGGAGAGGGTAGCCAGGACCTCCGGGGGTCCCACGTCCAAACCCTCATCTCGGCCTGTCGACTTCTTCCTGTAGGTCACATTGCCCAAATACAAGATGGCCGACAGCACAGAGAAGATCCTGCAACATAGATATAGATGTTTAATGCATAAACAGAAAGCAATACTGACATATAGTCATATGATGCATGCAGAGATAATGCTATGCATGCTGTTGGTGGTCTATCTTGTGCTTTCAATGCCTCTATTAACTTGATAATCCCATTATCCATATCATGAGCAAAGAAGACTTCACTTGTGCTGGTTCTGATTTGGCCCCTAGGCTCAATGAGTAGTAACCTGAATGGAAGCATTGTATAGAGGGTGTATCTGTCAAAGGTATCTAACAAACTGCTATATTTACCCATTAAATGTAGCCTTTTTCTTGTGTTTTCTGTGTTAACATTTTTGGTCATGCATCTCACAAGTTGGCCTCACCAAAATAAGTGAAATGTAAAGAACATGCATCAGGATGGGTTTTCCAGTTTTTATTTTCTTTCCACTCAATCCCATCAACTCCATGTCAGGGACGATTTTACTTAAGGAGATTCATATTAGGCTCTTTTGTACATTATAATCTGTATACCGATCCACTCACTGTTTCTTGGTGGCAGGGAGGAAGCCAACCATCTCCATAGCCTGCTGCAGCCTCTCAAAGTCATGACGCAGATCCTCCTCATCTTCTATCTTGAAGTTTTGCTGCAAAGAGTGGAGGAAAGAGTAGACAGGGATGGAGAGTGAGTAGAGGTGTTTTAAGGTAGTGAGATAAAGTGGGGGAGAGGGGAGAAAGAGGAGAAAATATAAAAAAGGAAATATAAGAGGTGAAGAACCGAGGGATTAAAAAAGAGGGATGAGGAAAGAGAGCAGTAGGATAAAAAATAAACATGGGATGGGGGTAGAGGGGAAACAAAGAATGCTTCATTAACAGGCAGTGCACATATGGGCAGAAGCAGGGAGCAAATGCAGCAGCCTATTCAACAGCATGAAAATCATCCTGAATACCAGGTCCACTAACAGTGAATGACAATGTTACCTTCAAGGTCACACCGCATATACAACAACAAATTCAAGTACAAGCTCAACTTACAAGAATATTAAGTGTTGCATGAATTATAATAAATAAATGGCTATTAAAAAGTTCCATTAAAAGGCAGATTATATTTCATGGTTGGACAGAGTGAATACGACAGAACGTAAATTAGGTGAAGAATGGGAACAAAACGGACAGCGTGCATAGAAGAGAAATGCAGCAGTCAAGCAGACATTTTCAGCGTTTACATTAAATGGATATACTGTAAACCGTTGCATGTGATAGGGGGCTGCCAGTACCTGCTTGAGGTAGAGGTAGTCTTCAGGCGGCAGCAACTTGAACTCCTTCCGTTCCTCCTCTGAAGCTCCCAACAACAGGTAGTAAAACACATGGTAGTTCCTGGAAATAAACAACACAGACTGTTCTCACAGAGTATACTTTACTCACATTAAAGTATTACTGCAGGAAAGTTCTCCTTCCACTGAGTCCTTTGGTAAACAAATAAATTGATTAATTAATGGAGGTGGTCAATTCTTGTTTGCATCTATCATTCTTTTGTTAAATTATTTGCTGGTCAGCCATCAGTGGATACGAGCCTCGTGTTTATGATCACTATTTCCAATAAGGGCATCCCAATAAGTAGCTAATAAAAAAGGATGAAAAGTCAACACCCTGCGCAACACCGCTGCCCAGTGTCTGTAAAAAGCTAATAGGAAGAACACAATGCCTGCTATGATGTTGATATCAGTTTTTCCACTCTTGCCATCAGTGGACTGGTAGGTCATAGTCGGGAGAGCTTTGTTGTGAAACCACACAGGAGTAATGCGTTTCCACATTTATCACTGAGACACAATGACATCATACAGTAGACTCACTCCCGGACTAGACAAGCGAAACGCGCATGTCAACAGCAACTGTAGAATATGCGATCAACGGTACACTGTGTGGGTTGGTGGTAGCATGGAGGTTAGGGAAACTGGCTTGTCAGTGGAAAGTCACGAGACTCCATTTCCAGAACCAGCTGGGAAACTCCGGGCAGGAAAAGTGAATGAGTAACACTCTCCATCAAGGTGCCCTTACACAGGGACTAACTGCTAAAATGCTTCATAGGAGCTGATCAGTGGCCATAACAATTAATAGTGTGGTTGTACAGGGCAGAGCCTGGGTGTAATTGTATTAATATAAAACAGGGCATAGCTTGAAAAAACTAAAAACAAATGTGTATAGTTGGACAAATAACAGCTAAAACATATGGAGCAACCATGTTTCAGATTCATCACCATCTCATGGTTAGATGCTATAATATAATAACAGAGTGCTGTACCTAAAGTACTGGGACGGTGCATTAAAGTCAGCCTTTTCTTGTTGATCTCATTGATCAACATAGTTTAAAATGGAGATACTCAAAAGTCTCTTGTTATGACTCATTAATCAATATTACATATAATATTGTAAATGAATCAACAGTAGGGGAAAAAAAGTTTTGCTCAATGACTATATGCCTCCCTTACCAATTCCTAATATTCATTTGCCACATTAGTCACACTAGCAGCAACAGACCAGTAGACTAGTCTGTAGTGAATGTCAGTATTATCCACTGTGAGTAACAAGGCACATAAGACAAGAAGCAGGTGTGAGCAACAACATGGCAAGTGTCATCTCTCTTAGAACTGACCGACAGAATGTTTTATTCTATGTTATTTGTTTGTATAGAACTACAGTAGTTAATACACAAACAGGAGTTTGGTTCACATCAAATTAGGGCACATCAAATGCGCGTGACTTTACAACACACCCGGTTTGAATATGATCTCTCGCTACTATACCATGTCTGGTTATAGCTGCTGAATACTAGCACTGCACTAGTCCAATGACAACTCACTCCACTGATTATACCAATATTGAAAGAGTCAAAAGGACAAAAGGAGTGCGCCCTATCTACATATCGCTGCTGTCAAGTGAAAACATTGTCTCCCAAATGTCAAATTTTCAGGAACTAAGAAAAACAGCCTTGCTTTCAGATTGACAACTATGAGTTTATACAACTTTCTCCATCAAGACCAATGAACACACCCAGGCAATGCTGATACTAGAAAGAAGACGTGTTTGTACACGTGTGGTGTGTGTTTGAACATGAAAAGTCCAAGGCCAGGCTAAGGCCTAGGATATGAAGACTGACTGACTTCATATCCAAACATCAGAGGGACCCTGGGGAAAATCCCCCGTTTGTCCAGAGGGCCCCATGAGGGTCAGCGGGGTTGATGGGTCACGACCCCGCCTGTTCCTTACCTCTCGTTCTTCTCTCTGGAGACCAGACGAGACTTCTCCAGGAGATACTTCTCCACCACAGCCCTGAAAGAGAGAAAGAGAGAAAGAGAGGAAAAGAAAGAGGAAGAAGAGAAGGAATGAGCATGAATCACTTAACAATAATCGCACAGCGGTTTGTGCATGTGGGTGTGTGTGTGTGTCTGTGTGTTTTGGGGTCATATGTGAAAGTGGGCTGGTAATGAAATGAGGGGAGGAGCAGGAGGTGAAGCGTGGGCAGATGGTCGGAACAATCAAAGACTGAACAAAGCCTTCAGATATGGTCAGATGGATGGTGTAACAATTAACATATCACATAGCAACACACAACAACCATGGACAACAGCCTAAATATGAAGCTAATCTGATTCGCTTCCGAACGGGCAGGAATTTCCTTTGGTATTTATGTATTTTTGTGTGGAAGAGTGAGACAGAAGAGATTGGAGGGGCACCAGAAAAAGTAGAGGTATGGTTCAGACCTCTGCAGTCACGAGATATGTGATTTTAAAAGCAGTGGTATTCCCCACTACACAAGGCCAAGGCCATAAAGTTGTCTAAATCAGATTTTATACCAGGCATAGGAAAAAACAACACTGATGCCAGTCTTCATGACACACTAAGAATAGAGCTGTGGTGTCAGAGACATAGTTGTCCTCCATCTGTTAGTACTGGGACCAGCACTGGCAATAGACTGGGAGTAAGAGAACAGATCTAACGTTATAGATCAGATATGTGGAGTTCTCTTCCCGTTCTCTTTCCCTGAACATTTTGCCTCCTTGAAAGACTAGTAAAATACTAAAGGACTGCAATTTCTAGACCAAAGGAAAAAATTGACTTGGGTGGATGATCAAAAAATATTTTTAGAGTGTCACGTGTCAAAGCCACAGCTAAGTAACCACAGATATCCACATATCCACAGAAATATCCATCATGCAAGCTTTCACTGCTTCATGCTAGATCTTATTAAAAACCTTCATAAGTACCCGAAACTAAGCATCTGAGCTTCTTGTGAATGATTTCCAGTAGATGTTTTTGTAGATGTGGAGGTAATTTTGGTTCAGAGACTCAAGTTCCCATCTGAGCCATTCCAGGATCAGTTCCAGTAGGTGTTGTAGCTTAAGAATGACCCGTATCGAATATTTACATCACGTGTTACAGTCGCAATTGTTTTTGGGAGGGTGGCAATGAGGCTGCATGATGAATTTGCATTGTATCTATATTTTTCTAGTTGTGGAGGGCCACCAGTTAAATGGATGTCAAGAAAACAATGTGTGAATTTAATAGTGCCCTGAAAGTGAGAATGGGTCTTTGTCTGTTCATAGGAGCTGATATAATAGAGAACAGCATCAGTCTGCAGGAATGTGGAAAGGAACCTCATTTCAGCCAAGACCAGAGGATCCGCCTGACCTGCTGGCTATATATCTGTCAACAGGTAGTAAAGGGGGTAAGAGAGGTCTCACAACACATATGCCCAAAAGCAATTAAGACGCACAGTTGAACACAACTGCACACAAAGACACGTACACACAAATGCGCTGCAACAAAATGCAAATGGTGCACAATTAGGACACACACACACAGAGAAATATATGTGCTCGCGCTCAGACACCTTTCGCTCACACACCGCCTCCTTTTCACACCGCCTCTGAAGTGTGTGTCCATTTTTATCATTCAACTCCAGCTCGCTCAGTTCCCAGTGAGTAAGGATTAGCTGGACAGAAAGCCACAGTGAGAGGGAACATAAAAACATCCTGTCTATCAGTCAGTCAGTCCACACAGAGCAGAGCGGAACAGCAGCTAGTCCCCAGTCTTCCCTTTGTTAATCTCCTCTATTGACTGTCTGAATGGCTGCCACTGGAGATGGAGAGATAGACAGGCAGCCTTTGTTAAGCCTAAAGAGCAGAACTGTGATACTGGAGCAATGACTGTCCACTGGGTTCAGTGCTTCACTGAAGAGGAGATGAGGATGAGAAGGTTACGCTAGCACTTGCGATGGTGGTAAATTATGTGAGGTGTGTTTGTGTGCACACACGGTTGCCTGCTTTTAGCCCAAGGGGTTTGCGTCGTAGTGCAGGACAGTCTCAGCCAACTAAATTCAGCTATCCATATTGGACTAGAGACCCTTCTCAGGATAAGCTATTCAATAGAGCAGTGGTTCCCAATCCTGGCCCCCAGGACCCAGAGCCCTGCTGGTTTTCTGTCCTACCTGTCCTAGGTAGTTCATTGCATTCACCTGGCATCCCAGGTGTAAATCCATCCCTGATTAGATGGCTGAAATGAAAAGCAGCAGGGCTCTGGGTCCTGAGGACCAGTATTGGGTACCACTGCAATAGAGGATGATGAGACCTGGTGCTATTAAAGCCTAATAAGGTTGTGGGTGCCGGCTTACTGTGAACTAATGCTGAGCATAAAATATTAAGTCTCGGTTTGTAATTTCATTTCTAGTATGACATGCTTGACTGTTGCATATTAAACCAGTAAAATGTAAAGTCTTAGCGATCTCATTCCGTCTATCCTGAAAATAATTTAGCTTGAGTGTTCTCTGCAGCCCTACAGCAATTACAGTATTACACATTGCCCTTTTAAGATAGTGTTGTGCAGCTGTTCCCCTCTCTTCCTGGGCTGATGAGGAAGTGAGGAAGTGACACAGCTGACCAGACTTTGATGCAGCTCCTAACCAGAGAGTCTGACTGCTGAGAAAAAGGAAGAACATGCTAGTGGCTGACAGTCTACACACACACTGCACAGAGGAGCGACTGACCATAAAAAGAGCAAAGAGGAAGATACTCGGTTATATAGGTAGAAGACTCATGACAAGCTACAGGAAGAGGAGGATTCAGAACACAAAATCAAGCGGTACATGTAATTTACGTGCGCTCCTGTAGATTAGAACAACCTGGCTTGATTTAGAGTGTGTATAGGAGGTTGTTGAGTGGGTGGCTGCATGCAAAGTTTGTGTACACACGTACACACACACACAGAGTGTTAAATTACTCACCCTCTGACCACTCCACTCTCAAGGTAGTTAACCTGGATGAATTTGCCAAAGCGGCTGGAGTTGTTGTTGTGGGCTGTCTTGGCATTCCCAAAGGCCTGGCAAGGACAACAGAGGAGGGAGAGGACAGAGAATGCAGGTGTTAGTTTCTTTTTATTCCACGAAGACAACAAATTACATATATGTGCAGTATGACTATTTACTATTTTCAGAGTATGGACCATAAATTCTGCAAGAGTGTTGTGTTGGAAAAACACAAATATGTTAATCAGCCCCCTTACAGTAGTCAACAACAACAACAAATCAAAGTGACAACAAAGAAACCCTACAGTCCAGAGGTCAACACTGGTTGAAAACAGCAGCTGAGGCCACGGCAGGGGGTGGGACTCTGTGTGTGTGCATGTGCGCATGCCTG
>OMOT01041207.1:2264-22946 GCA_900312575.1 Acanthochaenus luetkenii | reverse complement strand
CGGGGTCCCGGCGGGTCGCCTCGGCTGGCGCCTAGCAGCTGACGTAGAACTGGTGCGGACCAGGGGAAACCGACTGTTTAATTAAAACAAAGCATCAGAAGACCCAAGGTGGGTGTAGTGTGCTTTGTATCGCTCCTGCTTCCGGCCAAAAGGCTTTATTGACATGACGCAATAACGTGAAGGGGAAGTCCGCCCTCTGCTAGACCGCTGGCAGCCAGACATTTGTCTGGAACATAAGAATCGATTCTTGGGAGTTGGTGAATCGATCGATGCTCGTGGACAATGGAATCGCGATTCTTACATGAATCGATTTTTCCCACCACCCCTAATTGACTGTGGTTGTAGGACATCTCATGTGACATAGATTTCCAAATCAGACTCCCCTTGCCTCTCGGGATTATTTTAAATATTTACGCACCATCTTAGTTGTAACTAATTATACATTTATTATTTGTGGCCTTACGATCCCTTGTGATTGTATCATGTGCAAAACACTCATGAATATGGGCATATAAAGGAGGCTACTGAAGACAACCCGGTGCTTTATGATCTACACCCTGTTCTCAGCCAGGTAACATGAGGCTGTCGACCTCATATTTTACCACAGTATCTGGTCTCCGTTGCTAATCTTGGTTCTTTGGACTTCTATGCAGTGAGGTCCTTGAACGATGTTGACTTGTGCCTGCCTTTGGGCCTATTGCTAAGACTTGTCAAGGGAATTACTTCAATATGTTACACTACTAATGTCTGAATGGCTAACAGCTGTGTAAGGTGATGATACTTCCTTTAACCAGCCTCATTGGCTATGTGCAGTGGATGAATGAATGGCAACTGAATGCTGTCCTTTTAAGCAAAAATCAGCAGTCTTTTCACTCTTGCTGCCCCTCATTGCTCATCTAAATTTCTCCAAGGTCTGTGATTGACGTGACAAAGGGGATGCTTGTCTTTTACCCCAGTTATTGACTGCACCATCTCTTGCAGAGTAGTTCAGAGGTAATTTATGTTTTCTTATCGCTAAACCATAGCTCAATCAGCATATGGATTCGGTTAACATAGTTCAAGGTCCAGAGTGTCCACCCATAAATGTTAAACTACGTATTAATATGTTTTTGTTTTTTAGGTTTTGATTGAATGAATCCCATAAACTTTGAAAAATGCTCCCCAAAATCAGTTCACAGCTTTAATCTAAGACCAATTTCAATATGACTGCTCCTAAACGCTGAAGCTGTTCAGCAGAGATGATCAGCTGTTTAAGATGGGGAATTCTGTTTTGATTTCACCAGAGGATGGCGTAAAATGTTTATTATACTGCTAAGTTCCTACCACACTATTCTGTAGCTTTACTCTAGTACTTAAAGGTTAGAAGCTCTGACAAAGGAGGACACTGATGTCACCTTATGAAACCCCCATACCCAAATGAAAGTTGCTTCAGCATGAACTGACAAACCCTGAACATCTTAATGTATTTCCATGCTCAACCTTTCCTTCCCTAATGAGTTATAGATGAGCTTCCTTCATTTTGGCATCTGGACAAATGCTCCCTCCGCCTCCCACCACCATTTTCTGGTTCCTGATCTGTGTTCGTAACCATACCCTGACACAAACACAGCTGACATGTCGGCTCCTTGCCCACAGTTAAGCAAACGGTCCCAAAGCAAGGGCTTGTTTTTAATAAACAGCTGGGGTTCTTTGGCTTGTTTATTACAATTGGGAATAGGGCTTGAGTTTCATAGCCTTGGTCAGTGCCCGCAAGGCTGGCAGTATGCCCTCATCCGCTTTTTCCCCATTGGGTGCCAGTAAGGGCTGCCTGGCACAGCTTTATCACTGCTATTCTTAACACCCAATAAATCTCAGTTTGGTGTATTGGTTCTGTCTTCAGCTGGGGGTTCCCAGGAGATTTTAAGCAGCTTGTTTGGTAAATCTGTGATAAGTTTGGAGTTCACGGGCAGACTAGACGGGACACCAGTTGTAATATTTGAATTTTGGCCCCCACCAAAACGTTTCCATGTTTTTCCTCCGCAGTTTGATGAGGGCCGCAATACCTTTGATGGTGAGCTGACCAAAGAAAATCTCCTGGCTTTCGTCAAGACCAACCAGCTGCCTCTGGTCATTGAGTTCACTGAGCAGGTAATGGTTGAGGCCGTGCACATTAACTTCAACATTTAGAACTGGACAGATGCACATTTAGCCAAACACACCACTATTACATGTTACATTGCCATGAAACAACAACTCAAATGATTCCTTCATGTTCAGTGCTGTCTTCTCAAAGGAGAAAGTGCAGACAATAGGGTTCCCACACTCCTGGAAAAATCATGGGATTTAAAAAGGCCTGGATAAGCTATGAAAAATGATCAAAAGGAGAGAAGTTTTGGGGCGTTTTATTTGTGATGTTTACATTTTTATTTATCTCGAATACTGTCAAATGTGACACAAATCTGTGGCTGGCACCAAAACAGTCTAGACTTCCCTGTTGAGGAAAATATTTTTGGATTCTGACAGTTTTTGGTTTGACAGAGTTAAAATAATAATATTCTTGATTTTCAACTGAAAAATAAACAAATTCTTAAAGTTAGTGTAGTTGATGATTACAACTTAATCCATTCTCCTTACAATTTGGCCATGGAAATGTAAAAATTGGCCATAGGGAAGTCATGGAAAAGTTTTGGAATTTCATCAGTGAAAATGTGTGGGAACCCTGAGACAATACCATGTTCCTCATTGTTCTTTATCTAGTGTCATTCACCGATTTTACTTTGGGTCCTGCCGTGCCCTCACCACCACCTCTTAACAACATGCTGTACAAATCCTATGGCGTTGCTGTCCACGTGTCAATCATATGTATTTTTCTGCAGACTGCCCCTAAAATCTTTGGTGGAGAAATCAAGTCCCACATCCTCATGTTTCTGCCCAAAGCTGCTTCAGACTTCCAGGGCAAAATGGACCAATTCAAGAAAGCCGCAGAGGGCTTCAAGGGTCGGGTGAGTGGATAGACCTGCTAGTTTTTGGAAATGCACTTGTCTGAGCCTCTTAGCATGGCCTTGAATAACATTTCCTACACCAATTAAATGTGATTGATTGCGTTCTGTATGTATTTCACACACGCATGAAAAGGCTTTGCTCAGCCAGGATATTTTGAGTTATGCTTCACATGTTGTGCAATATTAACCACTTCCTCCATCTCCCCTGTCCAGATCCTGTTCATTTTCATCGACAGTGAAGTGGACGACAACCAACGCATCCTGGAGTTCTTTGGGCTGAAGAAGGAGGAGTGCCCTGCCATCCGCCTCATCACCCTGGAGGATGAGATGACCAAGTACAAGCCACAGAGTGATGACATTACTGCAGAGAGCATCGTCAAATTCTGCACACTCTTCACTGAGGGCAAACTCAAGGTGAGTGGTTGACTAAGTTTATGGCAGCACATGTAAGCTACAGATAAGTTAACTTGGACATAGCGGACTTAAATATGTCACTTAGGAGGACACTTTTACCCAAAGCGCTGGGTGCATGCTTTTTTTGTTGTATGGGTGGCCACAATGGGGAATCAAACTTCTAAGTCATGCTCTATCCATTGAGCTATAGACTTGAGAATGTGCTGTGCCATACTGTTGACATTGACAAATCAGCGCCATGAGTTCAACACTAAATATCTCTTCTCTCACAGCCGCACCTCATGAGCCAGGACATCCCCGAAGATTGGAACAAAAACCCTGTCCATGTTCTGGTCGGCAAGAACTTCGAGGAGGTTGTCTTTAACCCCAATAAGAACGTCTTTGTGGAGTTTTGTAAGAGCCTACTCCTATCTCTTCAATATTGATACCATGTAAATTGTCGTCCTCATGACCAGGGAGCCAGCGGACCTTGACTGTTGAATCACATGAAAAACACTGATTGTTGATACATCTTGAAGCTCAGATGGTAAACAGGGGTCAAAGTAATTGGTGGTGCGTAAGGTTTTCTGGCACTCTATAGCTTGATTGCACCTCAAAGGTGGGGCAAAACAGCTAGCTCCAGTGTCTGAAACTCTAATCTTGCCCATCCTTACTACTATTACATCCATGCCCCATCAACCAGAGCTTAATTTAATGGGCTGCTGGCAAACTAATATACCATTCCTACTGCTTTCTGTTGTATACATTATGCTCTATATAACAGATGCACTACATTATACTGTCTATTTCTGTGCATGAGTCTATGGCCATCAGAGTAAAAATAACTTAAGTAGCACAATAAATCACATCCACGAATAAACTAATGTTGCTTCTGACATGACATTGCACTTCCAGGTGGGGTGTTAATCATGGAAATTCATTTGAAAGTTTGATTCCTTTTGTATGCATTTTGGCATTTGGCTAACTTACTGGCTAGAAAGGTCCCCTAATAATCCATTCACAAACATTTAAAAAATTAGGGGGGCAAGTCAGTTGACATAAGGAATCCAGTTTTTGGTTGAGACATTGATTCTAAAATGGTGGCCAAAATCAATTTAAAGTCTTCAAAATCTCCACTACGTAAGGTTAAAGCATCATTCATGTAGAGCTTTGGGTTGTGCAGTTACCTTGCCATGATGTAATGATATCTTCAGTAGTTGCACCGTTGATTTAAAAAAAGAAAAGGATTTATTTATCTCCCCATAGACTTGCATTGGGGAAATAAAAATGTCAACTTCGTGCTGATTTTACTATTTGAATTAGGAAGACGATCTGGTAGGTAGCTTCCGAGACCGAAGCACCTGTTTGTTATTGGTTCAGGAGAGGGTGTGGACATTTGGACCATCGGGTCGTTTCTTATATGAGCAATAACTCCCACAGTGATTTGGTCTTGGATCTTCTTCCTACGTCAAATAGTAAAATCAACACGTTGACATGTTTATTTCCAAACACTGAACAGGTTTATTTTATTTTATACATTGGCAGAATCTGCTCTGTTCGTTTGTGTTCTAAAAGTGTGACTTTGAGACCTGTTTCACCATGCAATGCAAGTCTATGGGGAGACATCAACACTATCTTGGATTATCAAGTTTTAATCAATGGAGCAACTATTGAAGATAGCTTGCTAATATTTGGAGTTACATCATGGCAAGGTAACTACACAACCCAAATCTCTAGCAAACTAATGATGCTTTAATAGTTAAGTGGTTTTCCTGAATGTCATTTTGGTGCAATTGTTTGATATCAATAGCTGTATGGAATTTAGCCTGTTAGTCTACGGTCATTAAGAGAGCTGCTAAATATATAACGGATCAGTATTCTCTATTTCATGTCTAAAGGCATTGCATGTATGCATTTTGTCAGTAAAGATTCTACACTTAACCACTGGTTGTCGTTTCCCCCCCGGTACTCCAGATGCACCTTGGTGTGGACACTGCAAGCAGCTGACCCCCATCTGGGAAAGTCTGGCAGAGGAGTATAAGGACAGGGATGATATCGTCGTGGCTAAGATGGACTCCACAGCCAATGAGATTGAGGCAGTTAAAGTCCACAGCTTCCCCACACTCAAGTTCTTCCCTGCAGGAGACGAGCAGAAGGTGATGCCCCAATATTATTTGTCTACAACTCCAACACTGGCCTCTCAAGGTCAAGGTCATCTTTATTATCCCCAAGGGGCAATTTGTTGTGCAGCCAGCAGTATCAACAGTCACACACCCCAATCATCACACAAACAATACATGCAAAGAGCATACAATTATATTGTGTTATTTTAAAAAGCCAATGGCAGCAGAGACAAATGAATTCTTGAATCTGTTTGTCCTGCATCTTGGCAAAATATATCTGCGACCAGATGGAAGCGACCTGAACTCTCTGGACAGGGGGGTGACCAGGGTCAGCAAGGATTGACTGGGCCTTCTTTGTGGCTCTGCCTTTGTACAACTGGGAGAGGTCCGTTAGATTTATACCTGCAATTTTACTGCACATTTTAACATCAACAAGTCCTAACATATTCTTGTTTTTCAGGGTAAGTGACCCAAATGTTTTTATAAAAGTGGGGTCAACATTTAAATTCCTTAGCTTCCGATAAAAGTACATGCCCATATGGGCTTTTGCACAAACTACATCAATATTTGGTCCAAAGGTTAATTTCTCGTCAGATATTGTCCCCAGATACTTATACTGTTGGACAACTTCAACAGCCTGGCCATTAATAACTGAAGGAAGAATAGGGGGAGCCTTCTTCCTAAAGTCTACCATTGCTGCTACCATTCCGGACAAGAAAGTATGGAATATTTTCACAATGACAATAGTATGCCAAGAATATGAGCACACCTTCCTTTTTAAAGAGAAGGGGTGAGATTTACTTGACACATATTATAATCTCATAAAGGATCTTGGCCTTTTTCTGTAAACATCTCCATCTATCCAATCATCCATCCGTCTCTTCACCATCCTTAATATCAGCTTTCCTTTTGTAGCTTTATGCCATTACAGTTTTGAGTTATGATGATCTGGGTGGTTATTTTTATCTGCTAAAATAATTGCCATAGATGCCCCCCAGTATCATTAGGGCCTCTTTATTTAGCAGCACCAACCACGTGCCAAAACCTGAGCCTGCTGGCCTAGTGAGTTACTCCATTATGTTGGTGTTTGACCATGCCCTAGATCTTTAGAGGTTCCTGCTTGATGACCACTCACTTGACTTGTCTGTTTGGCATGCACCGCCTCACCCTGTAACGTTCCTTTATTGACCAGGCATTCTCATGGCATCCTTTGTTTTTGTACACTGTTGGCGTTATCTGCAGAGGCCACGGTGGCAGAGTTAAGCATTCTTAAACTAGAAAATGCGCTCAGTAGAGCACAGACCTCCACCAAGGAAGCCATCCAATTTATACCGTATTGGCTACTGTAATTTCCAATTTTTAAAAGGCTACTTTTTTCAGACGGCTTCATAAACATTTGAAGCCATCAAAAGCTGTTTCATGGGCAATGTTTTATTACTCAGTTTTACACAAAAATAGTATTTCATAGTAGTGCTGAAGTTGTTGAACCAGACTTCCAGTACAGAAATATACGGCCGTATGAGAGTAAAATATGGGAAATCGCAGTAATTTCTTAACCCGCAAAGTATTGTGCCTAGCTCTTCTCTGACAGGTTGTGGTATATTGCAGAGGAACATTTATTCTGAATGGCTACGTGACTACTCCGAGTTCCTCACAAATGACTGAGCTTCTCACCTTATCCCCAAGTGAGATGCCAGCCACTCTCCTAAGAAAACCCATGACCCACCCTTCATGGCCATAGGAAGATTCAAGATTGACCGGTAGATTGAGAGTTTTGCCTTCTGGCTCAGCTCTCTTTTCGTCACAACGGTGCGGTAAAGCGAGCGCAATACCACTCCCGCTGCTCAGATTCTCCAGCCCGTGTCACGCTCCATTGTCCCCTCACTCGCGAACAAAACCCTGAGATACTTGAACTCTTTCACTTGGGGTAAGGACTCATTCCCTACTCCTGAGTAGGCAATCCACCGGTTTCCTGCTGATAACCATGGCCTCAGATTTAGAGGTGCTGACCCTCATCCCAGCCGCTTCACACTCGGCTGCGAACCGATCCAGTGAGTGCTGAAGGTCACAGATCGTTGATGCCATCAGGACCTACTTTTCTACAAAGTTTAGTGCAAATCCGTTCATAACCTTTTGAGATATTTTGCTAACAGACGGACTGGCGAACAGACTCAGTCAGACGGAGGCTAAAACATAACCTCCCACCAACTCCATTGGCGGAGGCAATGAATGGTATGTGCTTGGACCACCCCATGCTATGCTTTTGCCCATGACCATACCTCAATGAAGCTTGCAAAAGAGCCAGGAGGTAGCCAAGAAATTATACAGCTGCTGGTGGTGACCATGCGGTGTTATGTGGCAGATCATTATGGCTGTATTAAGTGACTACGGTTAAATGGGCTGAGTTTGAAGATGGAGCTTTGCAAATGTCCTCAGGATGATGTTTTTGTTTTTTTGTTGCCACATTTAGGTATCAAAGATTAAATGAAACACATGGGTTTACACTTGAACTGTAGACATTTTGCTGATGGTGCTGATTGCGCCAGGTGAGCCTGGAACCTCCATACCTGATAACCCTTATAGGAATGTTTAGATTTACTCTTAGAATGACCGATGTTACTATTTGTACGATGGTAACATACAAGAGATCACGCCTGGGAATGTAAACTGAACTGTCGCCTTAATTCAGTAAACAAACCCATGCTTATTATGCATGCCTTGTGTGTCGGGTATGTCAATTTGATATGGAATAAAACACAATCTTGTACATTTATTACAAATTACATCTGATCAACAGGTGATTGACTACAATGGGGAGAGAACATTGGAAGGCTTCACCAAGTTCCTGGAGAGTGGTGGCAAGGATGGTGGTGCACCAGTAGACGACAATGACGTGGACATGGTAAACTAATCTCTGAGTGACAGTTACACACCTTATAGGAAGCAGTACAATGACAGCATAGTTCTCTGAGCTTTGATGATGTAGCTAGGCTAGTAATCTGTTGAGGTTGTGCCAGTTGATATATTGATATATTATCCTTTGGAGACGAGCCACGTAAAGGAGGCAGTATACTTCACAACGAAGTTGGTATACAAAGAATTTGTGGCCAGCAAGCCTGTGCACACTTTGGAGTCTGAAGCCAATGTGGGGCTTTGTTTTGCCCCCGCAAACGTGTCATTTTGTCCATAAGAACCTGACGAAGTTAGTTTAAAATTAGTATGCTGCCCACTAGGGCTGTACACATAATCCAAAGAATTACAGTATTGGCTACTGTAATTTCCAATTCCATTTTTTTCTTGAACAGAAATATGTTTCAGACAGATTAATAAACATTTGAAGCCATTGCCAATGTTTTTGTTACTCTAAAATGGCAGAGTTCAGCATTCTTAAACTAGAAAATGCGCTCAGTAGAGCACAGACCTCCACCAAGGAAGCCATCCAACTTATACAATATTGGCTACTGTAATTTCCAATTCTTAAAAGGCTACTTTTTTCAGACCGCTTCATAAACATTTGAAGCCATCAAAAGCTGTTTCATGGGCAATGTTTTATTACTCAGTTTTACACAAAAATAGTATTTCATAGTAGTGCTGAAGTTTTTGAACCAGAAAAGGTACCGGTACTATATATCCCAGGAACATCACCCTTGATACTCCACCTAGGTGATCTAGTGGAATTTACCTATGACTTTTTATTTGTGTATTGTTTGCTTGTTTTACATATTTAAAATCTTTTTTTTGGGTGTCAACTCTTGATATGAAACTGTCCATGAAAGTTGAGCTACCAGATTTGGGTTTAAGTCGCTATCTGAAACCCCAGTGCTTTTTGGGTCCTGTCAAAAGCTACCCAAAATAGATGCATGGGATGAACTCCCATGAGGGTTTTAGGTTGTAACCTTAGAATTGACCCACTTTCTGGGGGGCCATGACAAACAAAAACCAACATTCTCACCAAAGCTATCATGCTTTGAATGGGTATTAGAATAAAACCAGTTCTACAGTCAGAAAGCATGCCAAAATAGTGCCTTTTTATAAACTTATTTTAAGTGCAAAATGAGAAGAAGAGAAAAACTGGTCACCCAAATTAAAAGTAGTGTTTTTCCATCACAAGCACGCCATAAGCACCATGTGTGGAGACGTTGTCTTGGTTTTTTGTTGATTAATTGAAACGTGGTGGGTAAGCAAACTGGATTTGCCTTCAGAATCTAACAATATTATCACGAAAATACAGTTTGCCAAGGTTATATGTAGAGATTATGTGACTATACATCTGTTTTGGTGAAAATTACTAGCAACCCACCTCTCAGGAAAAACATCACTATCTTTGTGCTCAGTGGGTTAAAGATGCAGAGGATGGGTGTTGGGGCTGACACCTTCTCTGACACCTTGCTGTCTAAGACCATTGCCTGCATCCAGTACCCATGGGTGATCTTGCTTAAACTAGCCTGAGCCCTCTCTCAACTAACACCCTTCTACTCCACACCACCACCACCACCACTACCCTTCTCAGAAGTCTAATTGCAGAACAGCCGACTGCCGTCCACTAATGCCTGTTGCAGCTGTCCTTGCTGTTTACTTGGCAATCCCTGGAGACCCAAGCCTCCAGATAAAGTTTGCACGTGCAGCATTGCAGTCAACACTAGCCCCTTCCTGTATCTGATGCATCTCTTTGCCCACCCATCCTCGGGCTAGACTTGGGGCAACGGCCTTGAAAAACGAAGATGTCATCTATATGCAGTGTCTTGGTTAAGATGCCGTTTTGATGACACATTCTGCTTTCTAAAAATGAATACCCTTTATATGCATTCACAAGTGAATTCCAATCTTCAGAGAGCAAGCCGGTGCGGCAAAAGTAGACCAGGCGCGGAGGAGATGAGAGCCGCCCGGGTTATTATTTTTCTGCTCTGTGTTACCACCTCCAGATCTGGCTAGTGTGGCAACATCTAACTTAGTCTATCATCCGGGTAGTTTCTGGATATCAGGAGTCAAAACACGTCTCATTTATTACTTTCGTGACCATAGTGCAAAGAACACCAATAGTATAAGGAAAGTGTAAAGCATGGTATATTTTACTGGGCTGTCCGGCTTCATTAGCTCTAGCGAATGTTAAACGGACCTTTTCTGCATGTAGAAAAACACACATGGGAAAACATGGCTGCTGTCACTACCCAGAATGAAACAATCTTAAAGCAACAGGCACAATTTTAACACTTGCACTCTATTATCAAAACAACTTACAAACTGCTCTGACCACTGTTTTTATTCACCACCATAATGTGTTGTGCAGATTAAATGTATGTATGATATGCGACAGAAAAACACTGTGTATATACAGTACCAGTCAAAAGTTTGGAAACACCTGATTAAAAATGCTTTAAACTGCACCACCCCTCTCCCAATGAGCTTACAAGATTTCCTTTTAAAAATGAAACTTTTGAATGCAATTCACTTATGATTATCTGCTTATATAAGTATGCATGTCATATAATGAAATAGGAAGTGTCTATAGACAATTTTGTACAGTTTAAAGCATTTTTAATCATGAAAAAACTGGTTTAAGCATGTGTTTCCTAACTTTGGACTGCTACTGTACATTTCATGTTTGGCTGGTAAATAAAAAGTTAGGCGGGTAGACAGGACACTGGTGACAGTTGTGTTTTACATTGAATATTTTTGATTGTGCAACTTGCAGGTCTGGTTTATACTACACTCAACAAGCTCTCTCTGTCCTCATGTATAAATGTGTCTTAGTGTATTAATGGCCCTCTCCTATCTGACCTCTAGGATATGGATGATGAAAACCAAGAGCAGGATGAGGACTCTGATGATGAACATGACGAGTTATAAGAGCTGGCAGAGGAGACGAGTCCCACCCCAACCCCTCCAACCAAGCGCCATCGCCACCTTCACTTCCTTGTGGACCTTCCCTGGCCTGTGAACATTAATACTTCCCCTTTAACTGCCTCTCAGTCAGTCAGTCAGTCAGCCGGTCTGCCAGCCAGCCAGCCAGTTTGTCAGTCCATCAGTGGCATGTCAGGGCCTTTGGCCAGCCACCTCTCCAGCCTCGTAACTTCTGGCCAGACTTGTCTTGTCCCACCTGGGGGATCTCAGTGGAACAGCGCACCACCTCTATGGGAGACCTCAATGCCTTCTATACCAAGCTCCTCATCAGCTGTTTGCCTTGTATATTTTAAACCAAACGTAAAATGGCATTGAGATTATCTTTTTTTATTTTTTTTTAGGGCAATTTGCTGTCGAATTTGCCCCCCCTCCCCATAAAAAAACCATGTCATTGGTTCAGTATGGGTATGAGATAGTTTAGTTGTGTAACCTGTATTTGTGGGGGGGGCTGCCGATGTTCTTGTCCCTTTGATAGAAATTCTTGAGGACCAGAGTTTTGTATGGTGGTTTTGTAAGGACTGAACTCTCAGGGGACTAGGGGCCATCCTATAGATACATTTTTATTTTGTAAAGTGATCACTGAAATACAATCCACTGAGCGTGTTCAGTGTAGCACAGAGCAAAAGCAATATTGTGCATCTGTAGCTGAGACCAATGTTTTTTTGTTTTTCATTGTCTTCATTCCCTTTCCAAATCATACATTTCTCTCAGTTCAATCTCCTCAGTTCAGCACAGCTACGACTATTTTCTAAAAGGAAAAACATGTTAACTTTTCTTCTTCTTTTTTTTTAATGATATTATTTTCACTAACGCTTTTATTTGTAGGATTTTTGTTGCTTTGTACCATTTTTTTGGTTTAGCTTTGTACCAGTGTGCCCAGCTGTAGCCAGTTGGCCTTTCGGGGGCAGAGTTGGCCCTTGAACACTCTCAGATCTCTGGTTTAGGAACCAGGAACAGTTCTGATGGGTTGCACTGCATTCATGACAGTCAAATTCATCATGGTTACTAAACTAGGCAGAGATTGTTACTTAAAGGGAACTGTGTTTTTGTTGTGATGGGTGTTGGGGTCAGGTTGGTATGAGAGAAGTGTCCATTATGTCTGAAGAGGGGAGGGAACAGTTGAACAGCCCCACCCCTCACCCATACTGTACCTCCTGCATCCCCTTTGGCTCTACTCAACGCCCTTGTCCCCACAGAGGTGGGTGGGTGGGTGTGTGAGTGTTGTAAAGATGGCTGTGTGATCGTATATGTGAGTGGGTGTGATGGCTTGAATGGCATGTCCCTTTTTTCTTGTAGTCCAGGGACAGGGTTATGAATGTACTGTATGTTTGTTGTATTTTCTGTTGCATTTGGCAGGTAGGGGAGGGTTGAGTAGAGCAGGGTGATGGGATTTGACAGCTGTACAAGGGTGGGGGAAAACTTAACCAAGCATTCCATCATATCCAATTTGATGTGGAAAAGTGAAATGATGGCCAATAAACAAAAACTGTTAAAAAAAGTTATATTTGTTTTCAGCTTTGTTGATTTTAACTGCAACTCCAGATTTATTGTGGTGGTAATGATGAAACATGCAGTTTTGAATGTATGCCAAAGATTAGAAAGCTATTCACCTATGCATGTGCCATTTTGAAGGAAAATGCCACACAACCTCAAGACTATTTTTCCATCTTTAAACAACCTAATGAGGATTTATGAAGACTGAACAGCTCTTCAAAGAGAACCAAGAATCTAACCTGTGATGCCACACCAGTGTAGCCAGGACAATTAATGGGAGACTTTATTGTATGTCTGAATATTTGCATTCAAATGAACTGTTCTCGCGTCTGAACCACAAGTAACTTTATCCCCTGAAAATGGAGCTTTACATCATTGCTCTGGTCCACTGGCTTCTCATCATTGCTCCGGTCCACTGGCTTCTCATCCCTGCTTGCATCAAATTGAAGACACTGGTACCGTCCTACAGGGCAGTAGATGGAAGTGCCCCTCCTTATCTACAATCCCATGTCAGGTTCCAGAATCCAGCTCGTCCGCTCTGCTTCACTCTTGCAGGTCTCCTATTATAATAATAATACTTTTTATTGTCACACACTCATGCACAGAGCACCGCACACACCTAGTGAAATGTATTCTCTGCATTTAACCCATCACGGATCCCCCCGGATACACACAAGTAATTGCACAACACACACATGCTAGGGGGGGCGGAGCAGAGGGCTGCCATTATGGCGCCCGGGGAGCAATTTTGGGGTTAGGTGTCTTGCTCAAGGACACTACAACAGATTTATCCCCGGGAGGAGCTGGACTCGAACCGCCAACCTTGCGGTTGCGGGGCGGGAACTCTACCTCCTGAGCTACTGCCGCCCCCTAGTCCCCCCATCGCTACGTGGACTTAGAAGTCGCTCACCACAAGCTCGACTCTTCTCATCCCTGGAACCACAATGGTGGAACGAGCTCCCCCCTTCAGTCAGAACGTCTGAGTCTCTACCCATCTTTCACCGGCGACTGAAAGCCCATCTCTTCAGGTTACACCTGGACCCTACTTGAACTGGCTTATCTAACATGTAAGGGTCCCTGTCTACGCTTCTTCAAGAAATAAACATTATTCTAACTGACCTGCTTATTCCTATCGAAGGCTTAGCTGATGAAGACGATATACGGTTGGTTTGACTACTGTTGACAAAATGTACTTATTGTAAGTGGCTTTGGACAAACGCGTCTGCTAAATGCTGTAATGTAATGTGGTGCAATTGCTACTTCACTCTATGGAAGTATACTGGCATGAGAGCAGTGGTGTCATGTTCTGTGTGGCAGGACAAACTCCTGTTCGCTCATTTCTGGCCATAGGAAATGCTAGCAAATATTCACAAATGCAGACCTCACTCGCCTTGAGCTTAGAAATACCATGTTTGAATGCTGCAGGTGGTTTCCCCCTGACACCTTGTTCCCTATCAGTCACAGAGAAGATGATGAAGACTTGAGTGGTCATTTGGAAATTATAGTACATGACAGTGCAGACAAAGATTGTTCACGTCAGTGCTGTTCTCAGCAGCCTACATGAGGCATTGCACCTCTCCCTGCCCCCGTCGGCACTGACATCCTCTGACATTAAACCACTTTTATGCCGCCTTGTGTTTAGTGGAAGCCTCCACCCCCATCCCTACCTCCCAGTATGGGAGGTGAAAACCAGTAGAGGTTACTAGCCGTCATGGCTGGAGAAACGAGCCGTACAGGCTTGTGACAGGTCAGCAGGAGGGACTTGACTAGATGCCCACTCATTCTCCAATTCTAGCCACTGGATCTGTGAGGTGTCTGGTCCTAAAATAGCCCAGCAGAGAGTATATAGAGGTCTACACCAAGGCCCTGGCCTTCAGACGATTAGCTCCACTGTTGATGCACACTGAACAGCAAGAGAAGTGCAGAGGGAAACGCTGACTGGTCTTTCTGAAGGGGAAGGACTTTAAGGATTTAACAGTCTTCCGTTTTGAATTTTAAAAGAGTTGAAGGAAGTTGTACTTCCAACATTCTAGGAGTATTGCTGTGTTGAAGTTGTTCTGCAAGTACAAAGTAAAGTCTAATTCTGACCAGGATGAAGTACTGTCAATGCCCCGTGTCCCAGACCGTGGCAATCAAGGATTATTCCAAGGACTGCGGCGTCTCAGTCCCAGTCACCTGCAAGAACTCTGCGTCCCTGAAGCCAATCCGCAATGTCCACTTCTCCAATGACATCGTTTTCCAGGACTACGTACGTCAGGGCGAACTGGAGAGGATCGGACGCTTCATGCAAACCAGAAGAGTCAGCTTGGACACCATCTACCACTCTGGTGAGGCACCGTGAAACCCTTCAAGTGGCCCTGGTCTTCGAACGGATGTGGAACGTCTGTGCAGTCACAAGTCGCAGCTCATCGGTATATAGGTCCTGTGCTGTGCTAACGGTGTTTCTCGTTGCCCTCTATATGCAGGCATGGCTGCCATCCACGAGGCTGTTCTGTCTGGGAACTTGGAGTGTGTGAAGCTGCTGGTCAAGTACGGAGCAGACATCCACAAAAGAGACGAGGAGGGCTGGACCCCTCTCCACATGGCCTGCAGCGATGGCTTCCCAGACATCGCACGGTGAGCATCTAGTCTGCGTAATCATTTATTCATGTATTACACAAACAGAAAAGTCACGTCACTGCCTGGACTGATCAAAGCTCTACACACATCACTCTAAAAGCTCGCAGCAAAGCTTTTGGGAAACAACGGTGTTGGTGCAGTAGCCCTGTAAAACGCCCTTAGCTCAGCTGCTGCATCTAATTTCTCCCGCACTGAAGTCGGTAGGAGGCAGCTCACACGACACACTTTGGCAAACACACCAACACGCACACACGCATTGGCTAGACGGGCACAGAGGTAAGAGAAGCCGGAAGATCTGCTGCACTCTTGCACCCCATTGACCCTCCTGACACTGTAGTATGGCAGGAACTCGCGTCACGTTAGCCAACGTGGCAGATTCCAGCACAAGCAGCAGCATTTGATCTCTCTTTTTTTTTTTACTGAGCGAGGTTGTGTTCCGTTTCCTTCAGCTACCTTCTCTCCCTGGGCGCTGACCATGAGCTCGAGAACGAATGTGGGGAGAAGCCGGCTGACCTCATCGACCCCGAGAACGAGGAGCTGCTGGTGCTGTTTGGGCTGGCTGCCGACGACTGAGATCCACCTGCCTTTTAAAACCACAGACTCCGCTGGAAGCTGCTTCCCCGTCGTTGGATGTTCTACAGACAGAAAAAGGCAAAGCGGCACAACGTCCTGATTTTGTGGGTTGCCTCAGCTCTGGAGGTCACGGACACGGCCCTGTTGTCTGGTGGAAGGAGGGCTGGCAGAATTGGTCGGCTGCCTCCTGAGAGTGGAATGAATTCAGGGGAACACTTCTTTTGTCTCTTTTGCTGGTGCAGTACATAAAGCTTTTGTACTTAAAAACAAAAATACTTCAGTGGATTTTCAGTACACGATTGTATTTGGCATGTCATTGGGATCAAGAGGGCGTCTGAATGTTGTTGAAACCTGAAACTGTTGTTGCTGCCCAACTCATTTGGAGCAGCGCGGTGATTCAGTGGCTCGTGACACTGTTGCCTCACAGCAAGGTTGTGAGTTCTGGTCCTTTCTGTGTGGAGTTTGTATGTTCTCCCCGTGTTCACGTGGGTTCCCTGTGGAGTTTGTATGTTCTCCCCGTGTTCACGTGGGTTCCCGCCCACAGTCCAGACATACAGGTCAGGTGAACTGAAGACTCTGGCTTGCTCATAGGCTTGAGTGTGTTTGTGTGCAGTATGGTATATAGTGATGTATGTATATGATGGTATGTAAAGCCCTTTAAGACATGCTTGTGATAAAAGGCTATATAAATAAACATGACTGACACCCCACTGAAAGCATGCCCACTACCATATACTAAGATTAGCAAAATTATACTTGTTTAATGTCCTATTACAGCTCAATGTGAAAATCTAAATTCTTGCTCAGTTTTAGTGAGTTGACTGTATTCAAATGATGTTTATATATATATATCAAACTCTTTTATATCTTTTTTCAAAATAAAGTTTATAAAAAATACAATTAAAAAAACAAAACAACTTCCACTTGTCTACTTCCCTGCACAATGTGAAGCCAAAAAGCTGTTGAAAGAAATGTACCGATTCATTTTAAACTGCTGGTAATACTCAAAATAAACCAGTGATGAAGCAACACGTCAGCCCCATACAATGCAAAGCAACAGCCGTTCAGTACAGTGATTTGGGGTTTATTCAATCACTAACGGCATCTGTCGACAGAACACAATAACCTCAACAACGCTTAGAACATTTGAGATCAGATGGAGGGGTAGAAAAACATAGTTATATACAGCCGATACAAAAAGAGTAGGCCACTGTATCTGTGTCCGAGTCTTTGTGAGGCAAATGGCAGTGTTGCCTCTGTAAATTCACTCTTTGAACTTCCACTCTTGTCGACACATTGGGCACTGCTGCTGGACCTGCTGGGAGTTCAGCCATTTCAGGATGCAGTGCATGTGGAAACAGTGGGAGCACTGGCCCCAGACCAGTGGACAGTCATCCCCCGGAACCTTACCTGAAATGAAAGTTTAGCATTATAAGAATAGCTACTGTAGGACACTGAGCATGGGGCAGTCAGTGTTGTGGCAGTCAGGTAGGAAGAGGCCCAACATCTGCGCAGTCCCTCTAGTAGGCCGTGTACATTGTTCTATCAATACAGTAGATACATGGATTATGGGCCACGTCGTGTATATATTTAAGTTCCCACTTCTGTCCACTGTAGTTTACGGGGTGGTAAAGCGATGCTAGAGACCATGGGCGGTTTACTCACAGTCGGGGCAGCAGCCATTGAAGGACATTCTGCAGATCCCACAGTTTTCATCATTGGCCACCCACAACCAGGACGCCACTCCGTTCCACTGCTTGACTTTTACCTTCATTCCCCGTGTGCCTAACGTGAACAGACGGGACACAAACACTCCCCAATCGATCCAAGCACCTAGCTAGGTTGGTAAGCTAGTGCTAACAGCTGACTTCAGTGCGTAATTGTAGCTATTCCGGTATATATTAGCCATAAGGTAGCTAACACATGTCAGCAGCGTCTAACGTCTCTCTGAACGTTAACGTTACCTTTAACTGAGTAGATTTTTACCACGAGACGAGTTCTAGTGCCGCTAAACGGAAATCATTTTCTGGTCAGTTTCAAATGAGTCGACATCTTCTTCGCTAACGTTAACTTCATCACTAAACCGTAGGAGGAGCTTCTTCTTCTTTTAACTTTACGACACATTTTGACGCTTACGCGTGTTGCTGCCCTCTGCAGGCAGGTCAGAGGACCAAACGCAATTATTTTACTGCACTGCCATCTGCTGCATGTTTTTGGGTGCTTATTTCTCAGAAGGAGGAGAAGAAGAATCGACACTTTTTATTATAACATGATCCATACAGAAAACATCACAAAACATACTGCCAATGCATACAAAGTAGCTAGTAGCACAGTTACAGCAAAACCTTAAAGGACAGGCACATATTTATAAATTTCACTGGTTTTTTTATGGGATAGTATTTACATATTATTAAATATCCTTACAAAATATGTATTTTCTGTCCCCGTAAACTGACATGTATTAATTAATACATTTATTTGACCTTGCTTCTATTATATTCAAGACAACCATAATCATATTTTTCCAACATACCACAAAATATAGTCAATTATGAATCTACAAATATGTGAGCAGAATAAGGAAAATCACCACTCATACCAGTACTGTGTCGCTTAGGATCCACTTGATTTAGTTACCGTTCAAGAACTATATTGCTTGACGGATGAATACAGTGTAATAACCATTTTGTTGATGAATTATGAAAAATACAATGTTTATGCGTTTTATTTACAACCGTGTGTTGCCACCGCCAGCAGACAGGTGGCAGTATAATCGCTTGAATTGACGCTCTCAAACGGAAGCTGTAGGCGAACGTTGGTTTCCTCACTTCCGTGTACTATTTAAAGAACTTCCGTCGTCAATACGTCGTCAATTGAGAGCCGATCAACCAACGTCATTGAAGAGACGCTTAAGATTCCACTTCGTTTTAACGCTTAAAAGATTAAGTGCCAACATGGCTGATAAGATGAGTATGTCTTTGGATGACATTATTAAGTTGAATAAGAAAGGAGGCAGCGGTGGCGGGAGTCGAGAAGGCCGCAACCGAGGAGGGTCGGGACGGAGTCGAAGTGCCGGTGGTTCGAGGCCTGTGCGGAGTCAGAATTCCAACCGTGACCGAAACAGACCCGCGCCGTACACCAGGGTATGAGGGAGAAGCCGCTCAGAGGGAACGAACATGGCAATGAAATTAACGTGGTCGAATGTTGCATAAACCCGATACCATTTTTTGTCTCCGTATCAGCCGTGGTTGCATAATAATGGAGGCCGACCCGTGGCTTTGTGCGCATTAGGTCCCGGCGAGGTGATTCAAGTTGCCCTCTAAAAACACGTTGCTGTTTCGGCCGAGATGGTTGTAGCTTCAGATGTTTGGTTGGCTCCCGTTTGAAGAGACGCTTCCTGCCTCGTGTGGACCGACGGCTGGAAGAGGATCGGCTGCTCGGCTTCTGCTTTGTCTGAACTGGCGAGTTGCCGGGCCCCTTGACCGCCTCCATACTGGTCTGAGCGACTCCTTTCGTCGAGTTTTCATCTCACCCGTGAAACCCCAGCGTGTTGACACGGAAGTACCGGCCATTTCCCCCCAAATTAGTTAAGTATTTGATTGTACACTGGAACTGGCTAAGCATATAGCCGGGAACAAAATGGCGATTCTCAAAATGGGTGCAGGGCCAAATTGCTGTTCTCAATTTGAACCGTCTCGATTTCTACGGACTTGAACAGTTTTCATCAACTCCAGTCAAAGCGCAATGAACTTTCTTAGCGGTCACCTCAGTGGGGCAGGAAGACTCGAGACGTCCCACCATTTCAACGGACTCTTCCTACGGAACACCTGAATGCTGCTGCCCCTGGTGGTCAGACCCACGTGTGTTGGACTCATATTTGGTCACCATTCTTCCTCGGTATCATTATTTTAATGTAAACCTGTTGTGTTGCCTGTGGACATGACTCATTCAATGGTTTTGTTATGGCATGCTACGTGTTCACACGCGTCAATCCATGGTGGACCCAATGCTTCCCATCCATCCCATGCTAACTGAATGACCGGTCAAATGGAACCTGAAGTCAGCATTAGTGTTTTTCTTTCTGTTGCTCTGCAGCCCAGAGAGTTACCAGACAAATGGCAGCACGACATGTATGAAGATGGCTTTAGTGCGAGCACAGCAGGACGCACGGGAGGCAGTTCGGGACCAGAGAACGGCGTAGAGATCGGCGCAAAGCTGCAGGTTTCCAATCTCGACTTTGCTGTCTCCGATTCCGATATCAAGGTAATTCACAGGCTTCAAACGCCATCTAACAATTTTGCCAGTTTCGGGTGTTGTGATTTTCCCTGACTTTTCCACATTGTTCTATTCTCCAGGAGCTGTTTGCAGAGTTCGGTCCTTTAAAGAAAGCGTCTGTACACTATGACCGGTCTGGTCGCAGTCAGGGGTCTGCAGATGTCCACTTCGAAAAGAAGGCCGATGCACTGAAAGCCATGAAGCGCTACGACAATGTCCCGCTCGACGGTGAGGGTTCTGTTTCTTAAAGCCATTGACCGTGCCGTCAGAGTGCTTGGTCAGACCAGCGATCGCTCTCAAAAAAAATCCAATATCTAAGCACT